>PVHP010000609.1:122688-136786 GCA_004024765.1 Zapus hudsonius
TTTAAATATTTTTATTCATTTTCAAGCAGAGAGGGAGGGAGGGAGGGAGGGAGGGAGGGAGGGAGGGAGAGAGAGAGAGAGAGAGAGAGAGAGAGAGAGAGAGAGAGAGAGAGAGAGAGAGAGAGAGAGAGAGAGAGCTAGCGAGCACCAGGGCCACCATCTTGTGGGTCTGGCTTATGTGGGTCCTGGAGAATTGAACCCAGGGCCTTAGGCACTGGAGGCAAGTGCCTTAACCGCTGAGCCATCTCTCCAGCCCTATTGATGTTATTTTTGTTTTGTCTTTTCATGCAAAGCAAAAAATGTCCTCAGAATAAGTGACTACTTCAGTTTAATGATTTTGCTAACCATGTGTCTTTTATCATTTCATCATACTTATGGATTTTGTATTTACTTTAAATAACTCAACAATGCAAATCCTGGGTTTGCAGATAAAAATTCAATTAACATTTCAAAGAGTTCAAATTAATTCCCTTTCTAACAGTAGCTGTTATTTGTTATTTCAACCTACAAAGTAAAGCAATGGAAAATAATTTATAAATATTTTACCCATCTCTTTGTTCATAGAGGAAAAACACTGGCTGTTTGTAGCAGAATAGTGTGTGAACTGAAATTATGATTATTTTACATTTTACATTTCTAGTTCCTTTAAAAATTGCTCTGAAGGAATTTATAGTCAATATTTGCATGTGGTTGGGATCCATGTCTGCTATGAACATGAAAATAAAGAATAAATTATCAAAATTCAAATTCATCATTAATTTCTATGTTATCGTCTCTGAATTTAAACATTATTACTGAAAATCTAAAACTATGCAAGGTGGTTGCCAGTAAGGACATTGTGACCTGGGTGTTTTTTTTTTTTTAATTGAAAAACATCTATGAACTGCTTAAAAGTTGTTTTGCTTTTTAACTTCCAGTATGCACATCTTGGAACAATGCCAGGACTTCCTTGTGCTGAAAGCCACCTCTAAAAATCCAGGCCCTTATGTTTTAACACTGTAGATAATAATAATAAAATTATCAATTTTATTCATTTTTAAATTACAAACTTTTTTTGTGTTCCCAGATAAGACATCAAATGCACTTCTAAATCAACATTTAGTAACATTTATCAGATAAACCATTTCCACATAAATTAAATACTTTATTACCAGCACCACAATACTTTTTATCAATAAATTAGAATAACTTAGCATTAATTGGATTCCCATTGGATGCCTCTTTATTCAAATATAAAAACTCTTCTACGTATTTAGTTGCTATCTTTTGTGTTTGCAGGAAGATTGTTGAAATCGTGACCAAATCCATCTTGCTCATGATAAAATCCTTGTTTTCGGTGCAAAGTGCATATTCCAAAACTTGGATATTAGTAGTGATACCTAATAAAAGTTAACAAAATATCATGTTCAGATTTCATATGATACTCATCAAACTTCATTTTATTGGTATAATACTACAGAACTAATTTTTGATTTTAGTTCACATACTGTCTCCATGTAAAACACACAATATGTAAAATAATAATTAATGATGATAATAATAAATATATAACACATACACAGAACACCCGCCATTTTCAAGCAACATTCCATGGACTTCCCATATCTCTACTCATTTAATCTTTATATTCAGTATTTATTATCCTCAACAATAAAGAAATCACTCATGATGAATATTTATTTTTATTGATGAGGCATTAATACCAATAGCTTGTACAGTGAAACGGTATGGTCGAGTGTGAATGAAAGAAGTAGAAATATAAGCTTAAAAGATGAAGCAAGAAGCCTTGAAGATACAGAAAACATGGAGGGGAGCTAGTTGGAAGGAAGGTCAGGAGCATTTGCTGAGAAACCATGATGACTGGCATTTGATTCTCAGCACCCACATTAAAAACTGAGTGTGGCAGCACATGCCTGAAGGGCCAGAACGACAGGGCTCACTATTCAGCCATTCCAGCAAAAAACAGAGCCCAGGTTCAGTAAGAGCCCTGCCTGAATGACCTAAACTGGGAGGAAGATCAACACGATTTTCTGGTCTCTCCACTCAAACACAAGAGTGCACACAAGTGGGTATTCCATGCACAGCACACATACTACTCACACATCATAAATGAATAAATAAAAGACTCAATAAGTATGTGAATAGACTTCCTATTATTCTTCTGGTCTCTCCACTCAATATACATGAGGTGCACATATTTGCGTACACAAGTGGGTATTCCATGCACAGCACACATACTACTCACACACCATACATGAATAAAAGATTCGATTCAATAAGTGTGTGAATAAACTTCCTATTATTTTTATGACAGTTAATTACTGAGTCTTTCATTTGTTTGTTTTGTTTCTGACATTTTTCCCAAAGTAGAAGGATCATATTTTATAGCAGCAAATTCAAGACTTTGTACTTACCTTTTAATAGTATGGTGAAGAGTTATATGAAAAATTCCAAACAATTAGATCCTGTTGCAGCTTTCATATTGATAAGATGAAGAAAAGAAATGCATTTGTGCATTTATTCTTTGCAAATAAGCATGCTTACTGATGCCTGAGCTGTGTCATCTTTATTTAGTGAGAGCCTCCTGAATCTAGATTCTCTTGGATAATTTTAATAATCATTTATGACTTCTTTAATCTCTGTTATGCTTTGGTCTATTTTAATTTTTTTGTTTATTAATTTACTAATTTAATGAAGTTTTGTTTATTTTACTGTACTGGAGTTTGAATTTAGGGACTCATACATGCTAGGCAACTAACCTACCATCAAGCTATTCCCCAGTCCCTTTATTTATTTATTTATTTATTTATTTATTTATTTTTATGCAGTGCAACAGCCCAGCATGTGCAGTTCCTTTATATAGACAACATTGTTTGACCCTGAAAACTTTTTAACATTGCCTTTGTTTAAAGCCCTAGTTGAGACTTCATAAACATTGCAGAATTCCTTGATCTTCTAAGAGTATATCATTTATGTGATAATATTCTAATTACATTCAGGAAAGTTTAAACTGTACATCAAGTGCCTCTGGAAGAGTTCATGACCAAAGGGTTTCTCTTGGGAAATTGATCATTGCACTTAAGAGTTACTGAGAAAATATTTACATTTATAATTAGAAAAGGTAGCAATTACTTCAAATCAAGTTCTAGCGAGGAGGAGGAGAGATGTGAATGAGATAATCTAGCTGAAGGAAGAAGGGGAAGCAATAAAGACTAAAACTATTACAAGCTGCCTATGGTAGCTTATGTATCTAATCCCAGGACTGTGGAGGCTGAGACATGAGGACTGAGAGCTCCAGACCAGCATGGACTCTAATGAAACCCTTTCTTAATTAAAAAAAAAAAGAGAGAGAAAAAGAAAACAAGAAATCCAAGAAATAAAAAGTGACAGAACAGACCACAGCACATTCTAAAGGCTGAAGTTAGGTAACCTATGTTTGAACAGACATTTGAATATGGAAATTTTGGACTAATATTTAACATATATGAAAAATTATAACTAGATTATACCATCCAGCTTAGATGGAGGCACAGACAAAAGGATCGTGGCTTTTCCCTGATAGCCAGTATTCCAATGAAATAGTCCTAAATTATACTGGTTTAAAACTGTACAAATACACTCTGAAATGTGTCTGAAAAGATTGGCTGGCTCCTAAGGGTCCTTCAGAAAATAGGATTCTGCCAAGTCCTGATTCCACTATCCTATGGCCCAATATTGTCATCTTCTGGCAAACAGGGTCACTCTACTTTAGTGTTACAGCCAGAAAAGAGGAGGACCATGTAATGGATACATACATAATATGTTTATTCCAGAGACGGAAATGGCATTTCACTTCCACTCACAGTCGGTTTGAAAAACCATGCTAACTCTAAAAGAGCTAGGTCAACACAGACCTGTGGGCAATCCCTTGGTTCGGTGGCGTTCTCTTACCTTCAAAGAGAAAGCATGTTTTCATGAAAAGCTGATAGTTCCACGTAAACCAGTTTAACTGTTTACTTTATTTCGTGTGTTGCCAAATTTTCCCAAATTGTATTACTTTTGATTGGTCCAGCTGCTTCTTTAAATCCTTATTTCTCCTACCCTATTAAAGCTAAGTTTGTTGGCCAAAGTCAAGTCTCGAGATAAAAGCCACACTAGGTGGTTTGCAGAAGAAAGCTCTCCTAATTCTTAGTGAATGGTAAGGGATAAAGAGAAGCCCCAAATTTGGAAGCCATGACTTCCAGAACTGAAAAGAACAAAACAGTCAAATTGAAGGAGTTCTGATCCCCACTGTCCTCCAACGCTAAGATGCAGAAACCATGAGATACAGCTGTGGCCATTGACAGAAGTGGTGTCTGGGCGACTTGGCCATTTGCAGATGGTCCACTTTACTAAGAAGTTTCTCACAATGCTGGGAAATGAAAAGTGAATGCCGATGCAAATTCTCCTCTCCAGGGATTATCATAACTGGAAATCACCCCAGAACAGAGAAGAAAACCTCCTTCCTGCAGTGTGTACCCCAACACCCTCTATGAAGAGAGAACACCATCCTGCCAACCCTCGGAGAAGCTGTGCTTAGAGTTCCAGCTCTTGTCATTAAACAGAGGAAAGGAAGATGACATGAAGCTAAAAGGCAGTAAATTGATGTCAGAAACACTGGACATTCTAGAATAATGTGTTAATTATCTTACAACAACGACAAGAATGATGTTAGAGTTGAATGGGATAAAAGGGGTCATGGATTTTCACTGAATATAAATAAACCCAAAACACCAAAATAGAATAAGACCTTTATTTCCTATTTAACAATTATTATTAGTAATTAGTAATTATTATTATTAGCTCATCCCTCCTCCTCTTAAAAGTCCTCACAAAGTTTCTTGAGTCCAATAGTCATAAAAGAAAATTTTGTCAACTTAATCATAATGGAAGTTAGTCCCCCCTTTGTATAGTTTCAGCTAAAGCAACAGAAGTATATTTTTAGATTTCTTTTGGTCCTATTATCACACCAGGTAGTGTCTTTTTCAGAGGCTTGCCTGTGACTGTCTCTTCAGTGACCCTGTCATTATGAGTGTGAGTAGTGAGAAAGCAAAACTAAAGCTGCAGATGTGTTCCTGGAGCAGATGGCTTCGTTGGAAGGTAATTTACTTACCTAAAAATAATCAAATGCATATGGACTTCCCTTCCCTTTACAGCATGTGCCTAAAACTGTTCACTCTGGTTCCCTTGAGTTTACAAAGCAAAGCATTTCTCCTCAGCCTACTGTTCTTTTGTTAGCATTCATATGTGATTCTGAGGCAAAGAAGCCTCACACATCCCAGAGAACAGGAAAAGTCTGTTGATGAGATATATTATGTTTTTTTTTTTAAAGAAAGCAGTCTTTTATGCACATTCAATCACTGAGTTTGTATTTTTTTTGTAAGTAGCTGTAATAGTGCCACATTTTTGAAGTAGCAATTTACAACTTGATTCCCAAGTAATTTCTTCACATACAGAGTTCTGAAAGGTAGGCTTCCAATAGGCTATGATCATCTATGAAATTCTTTGGCTGCACGTCAGCCTGCCAGTACTGGAAATTTAAATTCTTGATGCACGAGGATTGCAGCCTACCTTGTCGATGGAAACACATAAGGCCCATCTTGGGTCTTCATTCATTATCCTGTCCTTTCCAATAGGCACAGTTTAACCTGTGGGTGAAATGCTTCTCATGACTGAAGAAGCGAGGGGGTACCAACATGTCATTTCAGGATTTTCCTTCAGAGATCAGTGGATGGATGAGTGATGTGTTTAAAAACCCCTCTTTTGGTCAGATGTGGTGGTATACACCTTTGATTCCAGCACTCAGGAAGCAGAGGATCGTCAGGAATTCAAGGCCAGCCTGGGACTATAGAATGAGTTTCAGGTCAGCCTGGGCTAGAGTGAGACTTTACATTGAGGAATCTCTCTCTCTCTCTCTCTCTCTCTCTCTCTCTCTCTCTCTCTCTCTCTCTCTCTCTCTCTCTCTCTTTTATATAGCAGAATGTTGACATCAAATGCCCAGGTATTCCAGGTATCAAGTATTCCAGGTCTTCAGCTGATGGTGGATACAATGGCTTGTATTAATTGACATGACTAGAATTGCCTAGAAAACTTGCCTTTGGGCATGTCTGTGAAGGATTTTCTTGGTTAAGTTAATTGAGGTAGGAAGGAGGGAGGTATCATTTCATGTGCTACCAGGCTCTCTGCTTCCTCCCTGTGGACTCCTGTCCCACAGTGACTCTAAGCTAAAGTAGACCCTCTCTTAAGTTTGGTTTGTCAGGGCCTTTGATCCCAACAATGAGAAGAGAAACTACTCCCGTGAACTTGAGTGATACGTCCCCACTCTAGCACAAGTATATTCCATAGGCTCGATGATGTATTTAGGACCACCCAAAGCAGGAGACTTTTGGAGTCTGAACGACTTCCTGCCTTTTAAGATAAATATATAGGACACATTAAGTACTTAGCACAATCTGTATCCAAAATCCAAGTAGTTTTATGATAGAAAATCAGTTTGGAAGAAAGCTATTGATTCTGTTAGTCTCTATCATTTTCCTTGCCTTACTTATATCTTTAATTATAAAGAAGACAATCCTTTATATTTTCAGCTTGTCAGAGTATTTTCAAATAGCTTAGAAGTAAAAGCAAAGTGGAGAAACAGCTGTCCCGTGTTATTTTGTTTCCTGAATACAAATAGTCTTTAATTGCGGTAAATGGAAAGGCTGGAATGAATTCAAACACAGCTTGTTTAAATACACTCAGGCTGGTGTTTGTGGATTGGAACCTTTGGAAAGGGCGGCCCTAGAAAACACTACACATTAACTTGTTGCAATGACAACCTTCAGTTAAGGCTTCTCTTTTCTTTGTGAGGTGGAGACTGGTACCACACAGAAATGTTGGCTACATTACATCATAGACATCTGAACTGGGGCATTAAATCCTAAGGCATTTGTTGTGATATTTTCATTCGATCTCCTCTTGGGAAAACAAATGTCTTTTGGACTTACATATCCTCTGAGGTCGTGCAAGTGTTAAAGATTTCATATCAGGAAAAGAATTTTCCTATCTGACTTCAGAATGCTTCCTTTGTAAGAACTTAGATTGCAGATACCTGGCAAAAGCATATGGTTCATTTTTTCCTCCTCATGACCAATTAACCAATGATATTTAGAGACACCGTATTATCAGGATGTTCTTAATCAAGCTTTAATAATACTACTCTTCTCTTCAGGTTCTATAAATCTTTCACGTTTTACTCAATAGGACTTTATCCAACAGCTTCGTTAAACTTATGGAATTCTTAAGGGAGTTAAAGAAACACATTTTGCATATATGAAGAAGTAGAAATGAAGAAAGCTTCAGAAACAAGCAGGATTACAGGTTCATATCTGGTGACAGTCACAAACAAGTCTCTGGTACTGTATTTTTTTTAATCAGAAAACCATTTTCACAATTCAGTTCAAGGGTTTCCTCTAGCTGTGTTACACCCCCAGTCACAGTAAATCATCCCAACTTCCTCTTAGTTCCGTTATGACATGATTGCAAAAATGTCATAGAATATTTTCCCACTTGACTCACTCAAAAACTCATTGTCTAACACATAGTGTGGGAGATCAGGAGTAGGGAAATGTATGCACGGCCTTTTGAAGTTAAAGACGCTGATTTTAATAACGCAGTGATTCCTTGGAGAGTATAAAAAGACACTACTCACCCAGCAGGAAGGAAGGGAAAAGGTGAAGAAATGAAAGAAATCACATTTATTTACTGGAGAATATGCTAATAAACTGAGTTAAAGCTCTTGAGGAGTTTTATGCAGGAGATAAGAGTCCATGGTTATTTCCCTCATTGTACACCCAGACAAGAAAATAAAGGAAAACTGTGACATTGAATATATATTAAACTGTACCCTGTGTGCAATATTGTGAGACCTGAATTAATGTCTCGGCTTTGATTTTAGCTTTAGAGCCACAGCATGGGAAAAACTTAAAGCTCACATTGATTCATTGATTTATTCAAAAGCCAGATACTTCCAATAAAAATATCTATGCAATATCAATCACCTTGATAATTTATTCCTGTCTTGTTGTCTCTCTTTTGTCCATAGAGTGGTTGTTTGCTTGCTAGTACGTCTCACATTACCATCCTGTCAAAAACCGGACTTTTTCATATGCCTTCTCAGAGATAAAAATATAATACCCTTCCCTTTTTAAACCTATTTTTTCCCATTTTGAAACACTCACTTTCTTTGAGATGTGTCCTGTTCCATTTTTCTCCTCTACAAATCATCTTAAATAATTATTCATTTAAATTGAATTTTATCATGCAATGTCCTCTTTTTCTTCTCAAAGACACTGGTGACTCTTTAAGAATGTCATTTCCCCCTAAATCGCTTGATGTTTTCTTCACATAATACCCAAAGCTCATATTTTCCATGCTTGAAGTCTCCCCTTCCTCATCTTTAACCTGGTCTCTGTTGTTTCCCCAGGAGAGTGGTGAATGTCTCCATTGTTAAACCAGCCATGTGTTCTCAGACTTTGTCTTCAATATCCAATCCCATCTTTGTCTTCCTTCTGAGGCACAACCCACACTTTCCCTTGTGCCTCTTTCCTTTCTTGTGCTTTCTTCTGTCTCTTCTCCTATAGGTGCTGTGTTTCTAAGGGACCATTTTCATTCCTATTCTCTGTGTTCCTCAAGTTTGGCCACCTCTAGCTCCAAGTATCCTAGCTACCTCTTACAGGGGTCTCCAATCTTTCATTTGACCTTGGCCCTGATGTATTCATAAATGTTCGTTACTACAATATTATTTTCCCTCTTTTTCCAAACTGCTGAGAATCTCAGACCAATCAATACTACTTAGGAGATGTCCCCTACCTTTCACTAGTCTGAGAAACATCTGAGATTAACAAATATACAAGGAAAAGGCTTGTTTTCACTCATGTCACAGAGCTTTCCGTCCATGATCACTGTCATGGTTTGATCCAGGTGTCCTCCACAAATAAATGAATGTGTTCTGATTGATGGATCCTCAGCTGATGGCTGTTTGGGTTTTACAACCTCACTGGAGCTGTGTTGTTGGGGGTGGGTTTATGGGATTATAAACCAGCTTCCCCTTGCCAGTGTTTGGCACACCTTCCTGTCACTGTTTGCAGTGCTGTGGCTGAGGTGATGTCCACCCTCTGCTCATGCCATCGTTTTCCGTGACAGGATGGAGTCTCCCCTCAAGTCCGTAAGCCTAATAAACCCATTCCTCCACAAGCCACTTTTGCTCGGGTTCTTTCTGCGCAGCAACTAGAAAGCTGACTGCAACAATCACCTTCGGATCATTCTTGCAGTGGGAGCTCATCCAGGAAGAGCTGCTCACCAAGTGCGGCTGGAAAGCAAACAGAACTGCAAACAGGAGAAACCAGAGTCCTTCAAGGACTCACCTCGGGTGGACCAACCTCAGTCCACTGGGCCTCACCTCCTCCAGGGAATGTCGAAGGCTGAGGACTAAACTGTCAAATCATGGCCTTTGGGGAACATTTGACATCTGAGCAGTAGGACCTGTATCCTGCCCACTGTATTGGCTGAGTTTATCTATCAATTTTCAGAACATTCTCTCATTTCTGGTTTTTAAATGTTTTTTTTTCCAATCTAGTTGCCATCACCCCAACATGATATTTTCTTCAACATCGTCTCCTGTTCAGGAAGAGTTGCTGCTTCTTGCTGTTACATAAGCAAGTAAACTATTGCTATTCCTGGCCATAACCTGGATCTCTTCGCCCCTCCATCCTTCCAGAAGTCCAAGTATTTCCAAAAAGTTTTTTCTATTCTATGACTTTATTGCCACTGTTTCTTCTTTCCACCCATAAATCCTGCTCATTAATCAAAAGTACAAAACCAAAGCCACACTTTGCCATCTCCCCATGAGAATTCCATTCACTGTTTCATAGTTCATTATCTTCCTAGAATTCCTCACAATGTGTCCAGAATTCTATTCAATAAACTAATTTTTCCAATTGCTACATGATTTATTTAAAAGAATGCCCAGTGTGAGGATGTAGGTACAGAAGCATACTGACAAGTGAGTCAGGTCTATTCTTAAGGTTTCTTCTTGTTTGAATTTTCACACACAACCATTGTTTCATGGTATATATAGCAAAGTAAATATTTTCAAGGAAAATGCATGCCATTTCATACCATGGTAAACCTATCCATTTACTCAAAGAAATTTGAAAACAATTTTCGGATTTTATCTAACCCCCAAGGCAAATTTAGCACCTAAAAATAGGATTATAAAAAAAATAATCTACTGAAATAAGGCTGAAGGGATGACTTAGGTAAGAGCACTTGACGTGCAAGTACAAGGTCAGGACATGAGAGACTGTTCAAGGTCAATCCCCCAGACACACAAAAACATCTAGGTATTGACCAGATGCATCTGTAACTCCAGTGCCTAGAATCACCAGAGCCCTCATCAGAATAATGATCTCCTTGGCCAGGAAAAATCTATGGTTCCAATAATCATGGGTGGAGGAGATGAACACCTGATTTTCAGCTTTCAGGCAAATACACCCTGTTGCAGCCAAGCAAAGCAAGAGAACACATACATGCATGCACCACACGTATCACACCAACACCCAACAACCCCCTACCACACACACACACACACACAAACACACAAATCAAATAATAATCTACTAAAATAGATAAAGATGTTCATTTGGCAGGGTTATGCTTTTAGGCATGACACTACATAAAGTGAATCTTTTTAAGAAGAAACCATGAAGACTCATTTTAAGCTAGTTTAAGAAGAAACCTTAAGAATTGACCTGACTCACTTGTCAGGATGCTTCTGTACCTACATCCTCACACTGGGCGTTTTTTAAAATAAATCATGCAGCAATTGGAAAAACTAGTTTATTGAATAGCTTAAAAATGGTCAACGCTATCGATTATATAGACATTTCCAGAACTTGTCTTGTTTGTAAAAATCTGGAGTAGCCAGTTGTAGCTGGTTTCATGTTTATGAATTTGTTTTAACAATTTTCAACCTTTGTACCTATTTTTAAGTGTACTTTTGCCAATGCAAGGTAAACATTATTAATGTTTTCTCAAATAATTTTCTTAAAGTATGAAAACCAAGAAAAAAAAAACATTTCTAATGTGCACTGTTACCCTTAATGAGAATTCCATCACATATTTGCTTAAACATTTTTGGAAGATGTATAACATATAAACATATTCGATCATGAGCATAAAAAATTAAAAAGAGATTACTGTTGGCAAAATCAGCTGAAATTTGTGCTGAGTGAGTCAACCAGAAAACAGCGTTGTAGCTAGGGGAATTCCATGTACTAACTGGCTCATTCCAGAGTTACTGGAATTCGTCAGAACAGTACTAAGTACTTATTTCTTTAAAGCAGTCAAAGTCATCCATTAAATGGAATGGGAAGGGTGAACTCAATCCCTTCCACATGGCATAATTGCTACATGTGGAGGATGTGGAGGAACCTAAGGAATAAAATGGATGTTGGGAAGACAGGTAGAATGGCTACTAATAAGATTAATTAATAACTTTCTTCATTTAATGCTTTCACCCTAAAGTGTTCTACAGAAGACTACAAAGAAATTTAACACAAATCAATGAATTAATTAAAGTACTTCCCTGTTACATTCAAAGAAAGTAAAGACTTATTGGACTAATTTTCAGTTTAATGTGTCTCTAAATAAGCATAGAATCTGAAGACTGGGATATTGTCCAGGTTATTTCCTGCCCTCTGTTAAAATCAATACAAAGTTATGGTGCACTTATTAATGACATAGATTTCAGAATTTATATAAGCCATAGGCTTTGCCCTTGAAAAATTAACAACTTTGGTTGTAGAGACAACACCTAAATGCATGAAACAATTCAAGAATGATACCATGTCTGCAAAGTCCTATGGGAGATGAAATCAACTTCCTTTCCAACCAGAGATAATGGAGGTCCCTTTTTACAAAGATACGGGAATTGAAATGAGCCCTGGCAAATGGTGTCATTAAGTGACTCTTCATCCAAATTTGGGAGAAATCAACACATAAAATGTTGAGCAGGGTAATGAGAGTCCGTTATCACAGTAAGGCTGAGACAGGTAGATCTCCAAGGCTCACTAATTAGCCTAATTAGTAAGCTCCTGGCCAATTAGAAACCCTGTCTCAAAAAGAGGTAGGCATGTTTCCTGAGCAATCACACCAAAGATTTTCTTCTGGCCTCTATGCCCACATCACACTAACTGTTATGGAAGGTTCTTACATTATAAAGTGTCTTAGTTTGAGATTTGACTGATCAAAAATTAAATATTTGAATGCAATGTCATTTTGATGGTAAATTTATCACATTGGTTATTATGACATTCATGTGGATTGCCTGATTTTTATGAGTCTTATCATTGTGGAAATATCTATGCATGCGTGTGTGGAGGTGTAAAATCTATCCATTATCAAAACATTCCATTCCCAATTTTTTTATATTACCCTGATCATTCTTATATGCACATTTTGTTTAGAACACTGGTGTAATTTTTATAGAGCTCTTATTGATTAAAATTGGAAAATATCTACAAACATCTTTCAGAAAAGTTCAACTAAGTCTATGTTTTTGCAGCTATCATAATTCAAAAAATTATGTCTTATAAATGATAAGAAATTATCTAAAATGATTGTCAATATAGAATTCAAACATCTTAACAGAGCAAATACTTAGCAAACACTTTGAGGTGATCAAACACCACAAAGTTTTGTTTTTTTTGTTAGCTGAGTCCCGACACATTATGTTTTGAAAATCTTTGAAACTGACGGAGAATATTCAAAATATGGACCCTCTCATCACTAAAAGAAGCTCAAATTTGAACATTAGTTTGCTAGCATGGTGATATTTTCAAAGCTTACAAAAAACTTTGTTTAATTTTATATATTTTACAAGACGTCATGTGCCATTTTGACAATAAGCAGAAATATCTGACTATATACATACCTAAAATACAAATAGGAAGAGATATAAAATTATGATTCAGAAGCAAATACTAAATAATTTCTATTGAGTCATACAGAAAAATCAATACATAGTCAATTTTTATTTGCTACATAGAGGTTATTTATTGATATGTGAGGATAGCTTGGTAAATCTCATACTGAGTCTTAATTGTAATTTCTCTCAGGATCTCATGATGCATTCCAAGTTAATCTTCATGTTTCCTGAACTATATGTTGTTCAGATTTTTTTATTACTTTGTCAAATGTGTTGAAATATATTATTACTGTCCTGAGTTTTGGACTTCCTGTCTTTGTTCATTTAAACTAGTGCCTGAAAATTCATGCTTCACAATTTAGAGAATCAATCACATTTCATCTTTAGTATACATTCTGATATTAAAAATGATCACTAAATTGTACATATAATGGAAAAGACATTTGGAATCAAAGAGAATAAGCACTTGGAATACTCCAAATTTGGTACTAATAAGAATGAAAATGCCAGGCCCATTTTGGTAACTGGCTCTTCCTTGCTGACAGATGGTTGTTAGAACAACTTCTGTTACATACCATACTTTGTAATAATGGTACCATTTGAGGATTTGATTTGAATTATTCCATGCATTTTATTAATATTTATTTGAGCATAACATGTAGGCCTTCAAAAATATTTGCTAGATAAATGAACTAGTATTAATGTGAGAATTTCATAAATCTATTATTGAAGATTATATCAATGAACTATAAAGCTGCATTTCAGTTTGATAAGTAATACTTTTATCTTCTAATTTGCTGTTATTAGTTGAATGATATTTTGTATAATTTCCCCACACATCAGAAAATGAGGTCATTCCCATTACCACATTCAATTAAAAAAATCAGACCACCATCCTCTTTAATTCTTTTTTTTTTTTTTTTTTTTACTTTATTGTCCATAATGAGTTACAACATTTAGTGGGCAAACAATGAGTTGTTATCCCCAATTCCCCACTGCCCTCCCCTCCCCCCTCCACTGGATAACCTCCTCCATGGTTCGTCTGGATCAGTCCTTGTGACAGGGGACCATGGATAGCCTAGTATTCAGCCAGGTTCTCCTGGCCATGCCTCT
>PVHP010000610.1:0-136385 GCA_004024765.1 Zapus hudsonius
AGGAGGAGGAGGAGGAGGAGGAGGAGGAGGAGGGGAAGGAAGCGGTGCTCCTGGGTCCTATGTTCTTAGGATCTTGGTTTTCATTCCCCGAAGTTTCTCTAGTTAGAAGGGCTCCTATTGTCAGGAGGAACCTCACAGGACTCTGTCTGTGTTCAACCTTCCCCTAGGTGTAGCACTGAGTTCTTTTATCCCCCGTGAATATTGTGTGCCCTGGGTCCTGGGGGCTCTGGCCTCACAATCATCTCTTTTCAGAGTTACCCAGCTGCATTCTTGGTTCCCTCACTTGGGCTTTCCTTGCCTGGGAAACCACTGGGTAGATATGGCAAGTGGGCTGGCCAGGCAGTGTGCTGGTGGACACAGAATTCTGGCATTCTGGTGTTCCTCCCCAGGAATCCTCCTTTCCCACCTGTAGGCTTCCCTGCATCTGCTCCATGGCTGTTCTTACGTCTGGCCTCCACACACATGTTCTGTCCTGTGGAGAGACCAGAGAAGACAAGGATGTTGATATGGGCTATTCTGAGAGCCAGGCATGTATGCGAGCGTGGAAGTGACCGAGTCTCATGCCTGGATGGAAGCTAACCAAGTGACTGACAGCTTCCTGGAAGTGAGTTTCCTCCCCTTTGGGCTGGTGTGAACCCCATTCACAGGGTGCCGAGTTTGCCTGAGCCAATCCTGTCAATACATACGTCTGTTATGATAGATATAATATTTATGTTGGACAACCCACCAGCTGTCAGCTGAGTACATGGGGAGAACCGTGGGGCCAGGGGAGCCCTACTGCTTTTTGTGAAATGGCTTTCCTTGAGGTAACCACTAGGCACTGCAGACCTCGTAGACATCTTTTCTCCTTGCTGTGACAAAATGCGTGACAAAAGCAAATTAAGGGAGAGTTTATTTTGACTCAAAGTTTGAGGGGATACAATCCATCATGGTGGGAAGGAGGTGAGGCAGCTGGTCACATGGCTCCTGCGGTCAGGAAGCAGAGTGTGAACAGGAAGTGGAGCTGGTTTTATTTCCTAAAGGTTCCACGACATTCCCTAATAGTACCACTAACTAGGAACCAAGTGTTCAAACACACGAGGCTATGGGGGATATTCTACATTCAAACCATCACACCCTTAGCCCTCCACCCTGCCTTCCATAAAGGCATCTCTCTCTCTCTCTCTCTCTCTCTCTCTCTCTATATATATATATATATATATATATATATATATATATATATATGCCATGGTCAGAGATCCTGGGCAGATACTGAGAGCTGCCTTCCTGGGCTCTGTCTTGTGGCTTCCCAGAGTGCATTTCACCTGGAGTATGAGAGTAGCAACTGTGGAACGTCAGATAGGGCAGCAGAATGCTGCCCCATACCCCACCATCCATCTCACAAGGCCACAGGGGACAGTGAGCACCTTCCACAATGCCATCAGCAGAATGTGGAGACAGGAGACATGGAGATGCATCCTGAATCTGACCTTGAGGCCACGTAAGGGAAGCCTGGTGATCTTTGGTCCTCACCCTAAGGGAGGCTGCCGGTAGGTGCATGTGTCCCCATCAAGACCTTGAACCTGTTGAGTCCCTCAGCTCCAGAGGGGTTCCTGACTGGTGTCACCACCATGTGTTTGCTGAGCGGAAACATGGTCAGCAACATAGTCTATCTACTCTGTCCCTGTGTGAGCCTCAGGCTGTCTTTACCCACATTGTTCTGGGCCCTGGAAGGACCTTCTCTTGCTTTGGGCTGGTACCTTGTACTGGGCTCTGGGAGCCCCTACATTGGCGCACACTCCAGTGGGGCCTGAACCACTCCTCAGATCTCTACCTTTGCTTTCAGGTCCACCTCTGGCTGGACTTTTTCTGATGGGATGGTGCCCCAAATCCTTTATTCTCCTGTTTCTAGGTCCCTACTCCCTCTCAAATACTGGATGCATGGGCACTCACTATGATTGTAGAAACAAAAACTGAGGTGTTCAGAGGGACAGACAGATGGTGGTGACTACTGGGAAGATGCAGACTCATCAAAGTGCTGAGAAGAAGTGTCAGTTCAACGCTCAGCATTAAACGAGACCTCTCCATCACACCTGTCAAAGCTCAGAGTACACTGTGGAAGAGGTGGCAGAAAAAAAAACCCCACGAAGGAGCCATAGGAGGGGAGGAATGCCTTAGAATGTTCTATTCCAGATATGTGGTAGCTATTGCATTCGTGACCTCACAGCGACTGTTGTTAGCTGCACAATACTGGGCCATGTCGTCACACATGATGAAGAAAGGGAAAAGAGGGAGGGACTGGTTGGAGAGAGGAAGATGCTCAATGGGAGTGGTGTGGAGGAGTGGAGGTAACAGACAGTGATGGCAGGGGACTGTGCTCAAAATACACTTTGACCATATATACAGATTATGGTCATTCGAATGTATGTCCCCATAGACTCAGGGGTTTTATTAAAATTGATCTTACAACACGAGCCCCTAGCAGGCAGATCCCTACTACACTGGGGCATGTTATCAGGGGCAAATCCTGGAGTCCAGCCCTAAGGTGTGTTTAGGAATGGATCTGAAGCTCAGTCCTAAAGTGTGTGGAGAGCAGTTGGAGCTCTGGTGGGTTTGTGATGCTGGCTGTTGGTCTCTCTCTTCATGGATCTATGTAAGGGCATCAGCTTCTTTCCCCACCATTCAGGTGTTCCCCTGGATTTGTAAGCCTGAAATAAACCCTTCCCTCCATACACTGCTTCTGCTTGGGTGTTTGTCCAGCAATGCAAAGCTGACTGCAACCAAGATTGTCAATAAAAAGGTTAAAAAACTGAGTGTGGGGTTCAGTGTTTGCTGCATAATCATGCGGAGCTGAGCTTGGATCCCCAGACTCCATGAGGAGCTGTATGCTTCTGTCTGAAATCCCAGCATGCCTATGGCAAGGAGGCCAGAAAACTGGCGGAGAAGCTAGCTTGGTGAATCTGCAACGACCAGAAGACCCTGCCTCAAACAAGGTGGAAGGCAAGGCTCCTTGTACACGTGTGTCTTCACTTACATATATGAACACACACACCCAAGGGTGTGATCACCCAGTCAGAGGCCCACAACTATGTAGCCCAGGTTGGCTTCCAACTTGTAATCCTCCTGCCTCAGCTTCCCGAGGATCAGAATTATAGGGATGAGCCACCGTGCTTGGCTTAGGACAGATGTTTTGATTGGAAAGAAAAGGAAATGGGTTGAGGAAAAGCGAGCACACTGATTGGGGGAGTCAGGCTGCCACCAACAAGAGGATTTCATCAGGTCTAGAAGTGGTCTTGGAGGGCTAGTCACAAGATGGCTGCTTATGGTAGCTTTGGTCATGCTTTAAAGAAGACACAGATGGTGTTAGGTTGTCCCTGGAGACATCCTGACCTTGTCCTGTACCTGGTGGGTTCTTCTCTTATGACCAGGTGAGGGGACAGGGAAGGTCTGTCCACCCTTCTCCACAGGAAAGCTCTTCAAGGACAACTGATTTTATGGATTCAGGGCATGGGACCCTCTCATCTGTCCCCATGAGCGCTCCTATTTTCTAATTAGGAAGAAGTGACAGTTTCTCCAGAAGGGAATGAGGTGCCAGGTAAGGACCCCCAACTTGCAGGAGGTAAAGAAGCTGCATGGAAATTGCCACATGGCAGGAGAGGGTGTTTTCTTTTTCTCCCAGGGAGTTCTCTCTCTCTCCAGGCGTCTTCCCTGGGGCACCTGATCATGGGAAGCATCAAACCCTGATTAGCAGTTGCTCAGCAGAGGGTCTGCTCTGTCCCCCCTCTTCTTTGGACTCCAGCTACACAGGCCACCCCCCCACCCTACTCACCCCCAAGCCCTGGCATATGTGGGTTTGCTGTGGGCTGGCACTGGGATGCCACTGGGGAAGTTGTTCTTCAGCCCCAGGCATTCCAAGGGTGGGGCCCTGGAAGCTCTCCCGCTAGAACCTTCCATTTGGCTTATCGTGTGCAAGAGCTGATCCATAGCGGCTGCCTCTCTTTAGGCCTGCCTGGCCATCTGTGATGAGCAAGGTGACTAGCCCCAAGATGGCTGAACAGAGGTGAGGGTAGGGCACAACCTTGGTGTCACCATGAGGGGCTGGCTCTCCTGTCTGTGCTCAGTTTACCTGGTTGTACCACCTGCCTGGGTAGATGAAGGAACGTCATGCCTGGCACGTGCTGGGTACTTCAGTGCAGGTAGCTACGCCCCTTCCCACCCTCCTAGAACTGGGACCCATCTAGAAGGCTCTAAAATGCTGGCTTTAGGCTGAGCCTAGCGCCAGGCTGTGTGCCACCCTGTGAACATGCTTGTGGGGTCCCTGAAAAGAGCGGGATGACCAGCAATACCTCCCCACATCACATCATCACCCACACCTTCTCGGGTGTCACCCCAAGACAGGCTGTGCTGGCCAGCCCGGCCACCAGCCATCAGGGCTGAGCTGTGGGCTGGATGACACCGTTCGCTTTCTCCACTGTGACTGACTCAGCTGGAAGGAAAGGTCCGGGCAGCTTTCTTGGTCTGGGACACTCCTGGCACAGCACGGATGCCCTTGAGCCTAGAGTCTGCAGCAGGCACAGCTGATGAAGTGGCTCTTCCCTCCTCTTGGAGGCAGACACATGTTCTCGTTCTGTCTCTTGTCCCTCTCCACCCTTTGGCACCGTTTGACTCCCTCCGCCTTGGTGAATGTGCTCTGGAGCTCACTTTGGAATGAGAAGAAAAAAACTTTAGATCTCTGTGAAGATTTATTTAGGAAATACAGAAACCAGGCAGACAAAATTAGCTGCGTGCAGGTTTTCTAACAGTTGCGACATACATTAAAAAATGCTTTGAATGCAGGTCTAGAGGCTCCTTTCCAGGGAGACAGCGCTTGAGGAAACTTCCAGGCAGGGCCCAGGACTTGGGCTTTCCCTTGAAGAATCAATGGACAGAACTGGGGCTAGGTGAGAGCTAGCTCCTTCATCTCTGAGGCTCAGGACACAGGGTTGGTAACTAGCTTTTCTGAACTGTCATTCAAGGCCTTACCTGGGTGTGGCCCGGGGGAATTGGTTGTGTACTTTCTTTTTTTCTTTGTGTGTGTGTGTGTGTGTGTGTGTGTGTGTGTGTGTGTGTGTGTGTGTGTGTAGGTCAGGGGTTGACATTGGATATCTTCTTCAGTTGCTTTCCTCTCTCTTTTACTGAGGCAAGAAGTCTCATTTGAACCCAGGACTCACTGATCTGGCTAGTCCAGCTAGCCAGCTGTTGCGGTCAGCATTCTAGTTGCTGTGCCAAAAGAACCTAAACAAAAGCAGCTTGTGGAGGAATGGGTTTATTTGGCTTACGGACTCAAGGGGAGACTCCATCCTGGCAGGGAAAACGATGGCATGAGCAGAGGGTGGACATCACCTCCGCCACAGCACTGGAAACAGCGGCAGGAAAGTGTGCCAAGCACTGGCAAGGGGAAGCTGGCTTATAACCCCATAAGCCCGCATCCAACAACACAGCTCCAGCGAGGTTGTAAAATCCAAACTGCCATCAACTGAGGATTGATTACCTAGAACACATTCATTTTTGTTTGTGGGGACACCTGGATCAAACCATGACACCAGCTTACCCTGGGGATCCCCTGTCTCTGCCTCCCGAGTGCTAGGAATATAGGTATTATGTGGGCGCTGGGTCCATGTGCTTGTGGGGCCAGTGTCTTATTCACTGAGCCATCTCCCCAGATCCTGTGTGCACTTTCAATAGCTCCTGCACACAGCTTGGGGGGACCTCCTCTGTCAGCTGTCATGGCCCCCACCTAGCATAGGAGTGGGCTGCAAGAGGGCAGAGGGGCCAAGCACCTGCTCAGGCAGCTGGCTTCTCTCTCCCTCCATCCTCCACTGTTCACACAGGATCTGGAAAGTATCACATCATATGAAAGATTGCAGCAGGGGACATTCAACCTTGGCCTTGGGGCCCCCTAGCCAGGCCCTCGGCCTGAAGGGCTGCTTTGCCAAGCATCCAACTGTCACTGAAGGTGGCCCTGGTGCAGGACTGGAGGCCTCAGGAGGTTCTACTAAGAGGTTTGTGTGTTTTCTGTGACCCAGGAGGGTGGACCCAAGCCACACTTGTCTCTGTACAATGTTATGACCAGGCTCCTGTCCCAGACATCCTGGGGGAAGGGGGGCTCCAACCTATGTGTGTTCCCTGTAATTCCTGGCCTATGTTGACTAGATCCTAGCCCTGCTTTGGGGTTCAGCCCCTTCTTCCTCATCAGTCATTGTGTGACTTAGCCGTAGTCCCAGGTGGGGAGGTGGCAGCAGGGGCTGTTCCCTAGGAAGAGGCCTCTGTAGGGTCTGGGAGCTGGTGGTCCACTACCCCAGGGATGGAGCCATATCTGCAGGCTCCAGGGGCCTCAGGAGTGAAATATTTTCCTTTCCTCCCTCTTCTGTGTGGCTCCAGGTTTCCTGATGAAACCTAGCTATTTGGTCACTGGACTGTCCCCAAGATCCAGCCACTGTGACCTCTGAGACTTGGCCTTGGGAGCGGCCATGGTTTGATCCAGGTGTCCCCCACAAACAAATGAATGTGTTCTGGGTAATCGATCCTCAACTGATGACAGTTTGGATTTTACAACCTCAATGGAGCTGTGTTGTTGGGGGCGGGCTTATGGGGGTTATAAACCCGCTTCTCCTTGCCCGTATTTGGCACACCTTCCTGCCGCTGTTTGCAGTGCTGTGGCAGAGGTGATGTCCACCCTCTGCTCATGCCATCGTTTTTCCTGCCAGGATGGAGTCTCCCCTCGAGTCTGTAAGCCAAATAAACCCATTCCTCCACAAACTGCTTTTGCTCGGGTTCTTTCTGCGCAGTAACTAGAAAGCTGACCACAACAGGAGCCTCCACCCTTCCCTGCATACCTGGATGCCAGCTCTGCTCCTGGCCATGGTAGATTCCTGTCTTTTCGATAGAGTCAGTCTGACTGCTAGGCAGCTCCCTTCCAGCCCCTTTCTCCTCCCAGCACCCCATTGCTGCTTTCCAGACTGGCCTCCCAGCAGCTCCCCAGCTGAAGTTGTAACACCGACAAGCAGCTACCACACCTACCAGCAGTGAGGGGCCCCCGAGTGTCCATCTCCTGAATGTCACTTGGCCCTTGGAATAAGGTCATGTATGTTCCAGGAGCAGATGCTGAAGTGGAGTTCAGGGATCCAGATGTGTCTGAGAATCCCACTGGGAGGAATCAGGATCTTCACGGGGAACACTGCACTGTAGCGGGGTGCCTATCCTCTTGGGAGCTGGGGAAGTCCTGAAGCTGCGCTCCCCAGATATGCTGGTGCTTTATGGAAGAACTTTGGGGGCCAGTTCGCCTCCTGCTCTTCCACCATATGAGAACACAAGGTACCCCTTTAAGAAGATGCCACTTGGCACCAAGCCTGCCACACTTGGACTTCCAGCCCAGAGAATGGAGGCATGGGTTTCTGTTCTTTCTAAGCACCCTGACTGGGTGGCTTGTCACACAGCACAGTGAGGAAGAGGGAAGCAGGACCAAGCGAAAAAAGGGCTGCAGGGGGTGGGACCCACCAGGCCTCACCCAGGCTCGCTGGGAACCCCGGAACAAGCATCCTGTTTTATGTCCCTGCCTGCCATTGTCCCACATTACACTCTAGTGGCTGGACCTTCTAGCTCTTGGTCCACAGCTCTTTTCAGGCCAGGCTGACCAGAGTGGTAGACAGCTGGACGCTCCTCACTTCAGGGCAGCAGATCCCTCTCCAGGGAGGGCTGAGACCACCACTGTATCACCCACAGCAGGTTCTACAGAGAGGCCAGGACAGTCTGTCTCTGAAAGGAGTGTAACCCCCTCTCTGCTTTACATCTGGGGAAACTGAGGCAATACAGCATGCACATGCTTTCACAGGAATGAGGTGACAGCTATGGAGTGAGCGAGGCTGGACTACTTTATTCTTGTATGTCTTTCCTGTGAGCCGGCTGCTCTGTACAAGTGGAACTGTGGTTTTTGATTTTATTTTATTTTATTTTATTTATTTTTTTTACCTTTTTTTAAAATATATATTTATTGTCCATAATGAGTTACATTATTTAGTGGGCAAACCATGCGTTGTTATCCCGAATTCCCGAATTCCCCCCCTCCCCATCCCTGATCAGTTGTATATCCTCCTCCGTGGGCTCTCTGTATTAGTCCTTGTGGCAATATAGTAAAAATGGCAATCCTGCCAAAAGCGATTTACAGATTCAACGCTATGCTGATAAAAATCCCAACCTCCTTCACAGACACTGATTTTATTTTTTTTTGTTGTTGTTTTTGGGTTTTTTGTTTGTTTGTTTGTTTTTGGCCTGGGCATAGCAAAGGTGCATCTCTTCTGAGGGCTGACAATGCTCATGGCTCTGATGATCATATTATTACCCTTGATGAGGGCTGAATGTGCAGCCGGCAGAATGGTTTTCCTGAAGCTTCTACAGACTCTTCCACTTGGAGAGACCCAGGGCTTCAGAAATTATGGGAGTGGTACTGACCTGGGGCTTCTCAGCCTGCTGGGGTGAGGGAACTGGTGTGACTGGAGACAGCAGCTCATCCCAGCAGGCAAGTGGTCATGTGATGTCCAGGCTGGAGGTGCTGTCCTCACTCACTGTCCAGGGAGAGCTATTCTGCTCTCCAGCTGCCAAACTTGGAGGGCTCCCTTCAGTCACTCCAGACCTATTTCATCCCTTTTCCTCCTGTAAGGACTTTACAATTCTCCTGATACCCAGAGTGCATCTCTCCATCAGACCTCACATAGGGAATGACTCCCAAGAGACAGGCCAGTGGGGTGGCAGTGCGAGGTCATGGCCATGTGGTCTTTGCGTCCTCTTCCTGGGGTGTCTCTGTAGTCTCCTCATGGAGTCAAAGGTCTGTATGCTGATACCAAATTCACAACCTGCTGGGCCTCAGTTTCCCTCCCATGAGAGGTAGAGAGACATCTCTGGACTCTTGCAAAGTCTTAGTGGGTCCTCAGTATTCCGTGTGAACCATACACAGGCCTCAGAGGGAACACAAGGTCAATTACTGAAGCATCTCAGGGTCACTGTGATGGTCAATCTTGACAACTTGATGAGATTTAGAATCACTATGGAAACAAGCCTCTGGGTGGATCTGTAAGGGAGTCCCTACAGATGGGTGGGGTTCATTGAGGAGACAAGACCCACCCTGAATGTGGGTGGTACCATCCCATGGGCTGGGGTCCTAGAGTGAATGAAAATGAGAAAGCAAGCTGAGAACCAGCTTTCATCCACTCTCTGCTTCCCAACTGCTGACTGAATGTGGCCAGCTGCCTCACACTCTTGCCCTCATGCCTTGTTCACCATGATGGACTGTACCCTCAAACTGTGAGCCAGAAAAAAATACAACCTACTTCTCTTAAGCTACTCTCGTTGGGTATTTTTGTCACAGCAGTGAGAAAGTAACTAATACAAGCAGGAATCCGCTGTGCTGGACAATCTCAAGGCCCGGGAGGAGGGGAATCATTTCTGCAGTTAGAGCCAACCTGGTGCATTGCCCTCTCTGAGAAGGATGTAGACTGTACAGCAGCCATGACACACCATTCAGCTTTGGCTGTTGAATCTGAAGGTGCCCACCCACTGGCAGCCCTCTCCCAGGGGAACACACTCATGCCCAAGGGCTATGTACAATGTGCTGAAGATAGGCCAGACTGTTCACCCACAGGAAGACAGGCAAAAGTATGCCAGTGTATTCATATAACAAAACACAACAGAGGCAAGGAATGCTCTCTCTCTCCCTCCCTCTCTCTCTCTCTCTCTCTCGTGTGTGTGTGTGTGTGTGTGTGTGTGTGTGTGTGTGTGTGTGTGTACATACATAAATGTGTACATGCATGACTGTGGAGGCCAGAAGTCCATGTTGGGCTTCTTCCTTAATCACTCTCCACACTGTTTATTGAAACCAGGTCTCTCATTGAATCTCAAGTTCACCAGGTTGGCTTGGGTAGCTAGCCAGCTTGTGCCAGGAACCCCGAACCTCTGCCTCCTGAGCACTGGGGTTCCAGGTGTGCACCACCAAGCCTGGCATCTACATGGGCGCTGGGGATCTGAACTCAGGTCCTCATGCTTTTGTATAAATACTTTACTGACTGAGCCATTGTTTTAGCTCTAGAAAATGATCTTTCGACGTGTATCAACACGGGCGAGCCTCAAATGTTAAGTGCAAAAGGTCAGAGGGCAGAAGAACAGAAGGTATGCCACCTGTCACATGAAGTACCAGCTGGCCACTCTAAGCCTTGGGTTCTCGGGGATGAACACACCAGGGTAACCTGCAGAAGTCCAAGGGGACACAACTAGGGAGGCTGGCTTCTGAGAACATGCCCAACTGTGTCATTGTGGTAGTTTGAATAACGTCCCCCCATAGATTCAAAAGTGTATTATAATTGTAAACTGACTCCAGCCAGTTCTGGCTGGAGGAGGTGTGTCACCTTGGCCAGATCCTAGGGTTCAGCCCTCAGGTGTTTCTGGGTGGGTCTGGAATTCTAGCTATACATATGCAAAAAACAGTCTGAGCTCAAGCCTGGAGTTCCTCTTGTTTGCTAGTTTGGAAGTGTGCTTGCTTGAGGTGCTGGTGGTGGGCTTCTGTCTCTGTCTCTGCTTGGATCTATTAGTTCAATAATAAATACTTTCCTCCCCAAAATTGTGCCTGGTTTGGAGATTCATCCCAGCGACGTGTGACTGACTACGACAGTCATCATACTGTCATTACGGCCACTATGGAGGACAGGGCTGGCCGTCCATTGAGTCACTGTGAGGAACAGAGCTGAGTCAGTGACAGCCTTTCCCAAGCCCCTTTGTACTGAATGGAGTCGGTCACAGCAGGACCAATGGAACGCAGCGGGAGCACATGTGTCATGGTGCTCTCATCCCTCACACTGTCACTCCCTAACTGCATGCTGGGTGGACTCCGATGCTCCTGGTGACTTTAGAAGCCCCACAGGGGAAATGACAGAGCTCTGAGCCTGTCCTGTAATCCCATAGTACAGTACCCCCTCCAGGCTCAGGGGACCTTTCCATCACCACAGAGTAGATTTTATTGCTTAAGCCACCGAAACGTGGTGTTTGTATAGGACAGCAGTGGGCAGAGAGCCACATCTGGCCTAGTCCTGTTTGTGTGTGATCTAAGTTCAGGATGGTTTTCTTGTCTTCTCTTCCTTCCAAGTGCTGGGGTTAAAGGCATGTGCCACCATACCTGGCTTTCAGGATGATTTTTTTCTTTCCTCTTTCTTTCTCTCTCTTCCTACTTATTTTCCTCCCGTCTTCTTTCCCTCCTTCCTTTCTCCTTTTCTTTTTTTCCTTCCTTTCTATATTTTCTTTCCTCCTTTCCTTCCTTCCCATATTGCTTCCTTTTGTGGTACTAGAGGTCAAACCCAGGGTCTCCTACATGGGATGAAAGTGCTTTACCACTGAGCACTTTGTAATTTTATTTTTGAGAGAGTCTCACAAAGGTGTCCAGGCAAGCCTTGATGATCCTCTTGCCTCAGCCTTCCAAGTAGCCAGGATGATGGACCTGGGACACCATGCCCAGCTTGTTTTGACATTTTCCAGGGGGTTCATTTCCAGTGCCAATGTTTGATTTTGCCCCTGGCACGCACAGAAGACCATACTCCCTCTGGCGTTGTAGGATAAAGCCCACAGCCATGGTATGACTAGCTTGGGCTAGCTGCCTCCCAGCAGGCTCTGAGGGAGAGAGGACCAGTGTGCATAGCTTGGGTTGGTGGGGTGGATCCCAGGAAGCTCTGATAGGGAAGTGGGACAGGAGGTACCACAGGACTCAGTCACTGAGGACATCTGAAAGATGATGCAAACACTCTTCTGGGTCCCATCCAAGCACAGAGGATGCTGGCATATTCACTCACTGCTGTTTTCCCTTTCGGGACCAAGGCTGCTCCTGGGGCCCTGGTTGACTGCTTTTTCTGGCTTCTTCTTGGGGTGGACTGAGTCAAGCCCAGGAGAAAAGTTATCTTGGGCTTTGGGGACAGTGAGTGCTTAGAGGAAGGACAGCCATATGAACTGAGCTGTTGGGGGTTGACCACAAGGAGCCAGCTCTGGGCTGCACTCGCAGAGAGGCAGATACTGCTTTGAATCTAGCCCTGGCTGGTTGCAGGTACCAGGTACTCGGCCCCATGTTCTCTTGGCTTGTCGAGGTCCTGCTGGTCCAGGGGCAGGGGCTTCAGACAGTCCCAAGGAGTGTCTGGTCTTTCAGTGACAATGATCTCCCCTGTGGCTGGTGAGAGCTTTGTTCCTCAAAGCTGGAAGACATGTCATCGCTTCAGGAATAAACTCACTGGCCTTAGACTTCAGTACACTTGGCACTAATGTATCCCAGATGCCCAGGGGAGGCCTTCAGACGTGCATTTTCCATGTAAGACCAGGAGATTTCAGCACTGTGCCAAGGACTGGTTGGCACAGTTGGATGTGTGTATCACGTCTCCACCGAACTTCTTGATTTTTGGAACTCATTCATTGGTTCATGGTACTATGAGCTTGCAGAGTTTATCCAGGGATAATGACCATGGCTCATGAAATCATAGGATTCCTGGGGCTAGGCGGGACCGTGGAGAGCTCTGGTCCAGCTCTGTGTTGGGCAGATGTGGAAAGAGCCACTGGGGAGGGAAGGGCGTGTCCACGTCTCGCAGCCACTTTGAGGTGGGACGGAGACTTATTCACCACAGGCAACTGTTCCTGGCAACTGCAATGCCCTGCCCAGCCTTCTGGCTCCTGGCAGCTATGTATGCCAGTGGCTGGGGCAGTTTTGGAGGGAGGTATGGAGCCTGAGTGGGTGTTACAGAGGACTCCCCATCTGGAGCAGGGCCAGGCTCCTGGTGCTCATGTCAAGCTTCCTCTGCCCCTTCTAGGAGGCTCCTTCAAGGACCACCTCTGTGTCAACTCATTAAAATAGCCTTTCATTCTATACAAGCAGGTGTGTTTATTGTGGACAATTCACACTGGTTTTCAGGATAATTTTTATCCTTCCTTCCTTCCTTCCTTCCTTCCTTCCTTCCTTCCTTCCTTCCTTCCTTCCTTCCTTCCTTCCTTCCTTCCTCCCTCCCTCCCTCCCTCCCTCTCTTCCTCCTTCTCTTCCTCCCTCCCTCCTTCCTTCCTTTGAGACTGGTTCACAGAGGAGGAAATGTGGCCTTCACCCAACTGCCAGAGAAAGCCTGACCTAACAGACAGATGGAAAGAGATAGGCAGATTAGCTTGTGTGGGCCTGTGGTATGCATACCCACTGGAGTCCCCTGGCCACGTCTGCTCTGGTGATGAGGCCTCTCTCAGATGGCGAGACCTCAGAGTACCCAGCCCCAGGCCCAATGGGTTGGCCTGCAGGGGAGTGCTCTGTGGAGGAGGAAGGGGCTTTATCAGCTTCTATGCTAAAAACACAATCTATATATGGCTGCAACTGTGGCCCTGGGACAGTGACTATCACAGGAGCTGTCATTTATTTTGCCCAGAGCTGCTGGACAGTGGCATACAATGAAGTCATTCATATACATTTGAGGGTGTCATTTGACTCCATAAAATATGCTTCTGTAGACAAGGCATCTGGGGGGGGGTCTGCCATCCAATGGCTTGTGTGGGTTGTGAGGGACAAGGGGGAGTAGCTGCAGTTTGAACTCACATCTCACTCCAAGGCCATCTTTACCACCCAGGTACCCTGACCACCTGTGATGGCTGACTTGAGCAGTGCTGAGGAAATTAGTGAGTTATGCTCTTGAGCACGTCTGTGATGGCACCCAGGAGGTGATTGGACCATGAGGTCTCTGACTGAGGCAATGGATTATGCCCCTGGTGGAGTCATGATGCGATGGTATTAGTGAAGGAAGGTGGTGAAAGGTAGAGATGGGTCTGTTTGTGAGGGGGATTAGGTAGGTTTTCTATTTCAATTAGAGGACCCAAAGAGGAAACCAGAGAGATTTCACACAGCACCTGCCTGTTTGAGCAGAACTGAAGTTCAATGTCTGATCCAGCCTATCCAACCAGCTCTCTCTCGCTCTCTCCTCCCTTCTCTCTTCTCTTTTTCTCTCTCTCCCCTACTCAAGTCCTCTGAGTCTAGACCAATCAGCTCTCTCAGGCTCAACTGACCTTGAGGGTGAGGCCCATCACTATAAGATTATAAATAGACCCTTACCTGTTGGCACAGCCTCGTTTTAGCTGTTCACCTCTCCTGGTCTTCCAGGAGGAAGTAGGTCCCTGGGGGGTCAATGTGACCTTGGGGGGTTATGTCTTACCCTTGCTCTTCCTCAAGAAGTGAAGGGCTGAAGAGATGCCTTAGAAGTTAAGACTTGTGCCTGCATGACCCGGGTTCGATTTCCCAGTACCCACATAAAGCCAGATGCACAAAGTGGCTCATACATCCGGAGTTCATTTGTAGTGGTTGGAGACCCTAGAATACTCATTCTGTCTTTTCTCTGTGTCGATCTCTCTTTGTTTGCAAATAAATAAATAAAAACATTTTTTAAAAAAGAAGTTAAGGCCAGGCATGGTGGCGCACACCTTTAATCCTAGCACTCAGGAGGCAGAGGTAGGAGGATTGCTGTGAGTTTGAGGACACCCTGAAATTACACAGTGAATTCCAGATCAGCCTAAACTAGAGTGAGACCTTACCTTGAAAAACCAAAAAAAAAAAAAAAAAGTTAAGAAACTTTACCACCACATGCTCCCACTGCCAAGCCATGGGATCAAGCAACCACAAATGGAGCCCTCTGAAACCAGGAGCCAAAATAAACCTGTTCTCTCTTGAGTCATTCTCTCAGATAGTTTGGTAACAACAACAACAACAACAATAATTTAGTTAACATTGGCCCTTTAAGGTACTGTGGTATAAAAAGTATGAGGTTGGTATCTGCTGAACTTCCATTTGGAGAACAAATCATGGCTAACCTGTGTAAGCTTCCATGTCAGCCCTGAGTTGGAAAGATGGGCCAAGGCAAGGGGTGGCACTGAAGGTTCGGCATCCTTAGTAGTGAGACTGACTGATGAGAGAAGAAATGACCCCAAGGGATGTCCCAGGAAGAGGCCCCCAGCTGAGACCTGAGCAGTCAGGAAGCTGAGAGCCACCTGTGACAAGCTCCCCATATGAGTGCTAACAGTACCTCTGGCTGAGAAAAGCCTCGGAAAAGCTGCTCAAATGCCTGGCCATCAGCCATATGGATGGGCTAAGGAATCTGGGTCTGCACCCTACCTGCCCCTCCCCCCCAAATCCAGGATTAAGCCTGCTCCAAGGTTCTGTGCAATTCCTTCTGATAAGCAAAGCAGTTGGAGGCTGGAGCAGAATTCTTTCTGCTGATCTGGGGAGATGACTCAGAGGTTAAAAGTCCTTGATATGCAAGCCTGACCACCGGAGTTCAAACTCCCAGAACGCATGGGAAAAGCCAGACACAGCAGTGGTATGTCTATAATCCCAATATATCTACAGGCAAGATGGGTAGCAGAGCCAGGAGAATCTTGGAAGCTTATGGGCCAGCTAGCCTGGCATATGCGGTGTGTGGTATGCAATAAGAGATATAACTGTTGCAAAGAAGGTAGAAGGTAGGGACCAACACCCTAAGGTTGTCCTCAAACCTTCGCAAGTGTGCACACATGTACCAACACACACAACATTCTTTGTGTTACCAAAGCACTCCTGAGGGTGTGAACCAGCCCAGAGTCCCACTTCTAGCTTCCAGCATCTGCTGTTCACAATACTTGGGCCGGAAGCAGGCAGAGAAACAGAGCAACCTTCTATCCATTTCTTCTGGTGGCTTCCTCATTGAGATTCTGAGTACGCCTTCAAAGGATGGAGGATGGGTGAAGGCCAGGTTGGGCCAAGGGCCTGTGGCCTATCTCAGAAATCCTGGTGTTTGGAGCCTGGGGTGGAGAAGTCACCCTCCACTGACTGTGAAGGTTTCATTTCTACATTGATGATCTTGTCCCAAGAGTCCAGTGTTCCAGTTGTCTATAGCCCTAGGGAGCAAAAGTCTAAAGTGGAAAGAGAGTGTGGGGTTAACCAGATGCCATTCAAACAACAAAGCTTCCATGCCAGGAGACCTTGACACAGTGCTAGAACTTGGGAAAAGCCAGAGTGTGGGAGGGTTGCAAAGTGTCAGGCTGGCCCTGTCTTTGCCTGCAGGTCCCATCAGACCAGTCTTATTCTGATTGTCACTATTCAACACTGCTTAACTGGCAGCTTAAGCAGACTTAGTGACCCCATGTCTCTTGTCTGGGGTCAGTTGGGTGTCTTACCTGTTGTGAACGTTGGTTAAACTCACCCGGATCTCCACGTTCCCCTCAAGGGCTTGGAGTCTCTGCTTCCTCTGCACGTGCCATGGCTGCCAGGATTGTCACTTTAATGGGACCCCCAAGGATGGGGTGCATCAGGAGACCTCAGGAGTGTACTTACCTGCCCTGTGAGCAGCAGCAGACCCCATTCTTCTGGTCAGCAAGTGACAGAAGGGAGCAGAATATGTCCTTTCTGTCCTGCTGGCCTGCTGCTGTGAGGGGTCTGGGTAAAGTGGCAACCAGGATATTAGGTCAGTGAGACCTTTAATGAGTTTCAGGTGGAAGCAGCTGGTGGAGGGGACCAGGACCTCCAACTCCACAGAATGTGGTGGGGAGCTCACATTGCCAGGAGTTATTGGGACCCACCACAGAAGGACACTTCTGGTCCATGTCACTGGCAATTGGAGGCCTGGTGCCAAACAACGAAATATTCATTGGTTCAGATATCCGCCATCTCTAGAAGGATGATGGCTTGAAAATATAGACTGTATGCTTGTCCTTTCCTTTCGCCATATTGATGTGTTATTGAGGGGACACACACATCACATGCAATTATCCATTTTGAAGTGCTTCAATTCAGAGGCATTTGCTATGTTCCCAACACACATCCATGACCTCCTCTGTCCAAACCTTTTCATCACGTGGAGGAACAGACTGTGCTTTCAAAACCTCCCTCCCAACCCTGGCAACTTCTCACTGGCTTTTCCCTCCATGGATTCGCTTAAGCATTTTTTAAAATGTGGTGTGTGTGTGTGTGTGTGTGTGTGTGTGTGTGTGTGTGTGTGTGTGTCTGTCTGTCTGTCTGTCTGTCTGTCTGCACATGTGAAAGCTGTAGGACACCCTCAGGTGTGTCACTCCTCAGGAATGCTGTGAACCTTTCTTTGGAGACAGGGTCTCTCTCCAATTAGGCTAGATTGGCTGGCTGCCAAGTGAGCCTTCGGGGATCTGCCTTTCTCTGCCTTCCCAGTGCTGGGAACAAAAGTAATGAGGGGCCCTGAGTATCCAGCTCTCAAATGTCACCAGGCTACTTGGGACAAGGTCACCTATGTTCCTGCAGCAGCTGATGAACTGGTGTTTGGGGATCCAGATGTGTCTGAGAATCCCACTGGAAGGTGCCATGGTCTTCATGGGAAACTGTCTATCATCTTGGGAGCTGGGGAAGTCCAAGGCGCTACTCCCCGTACACATTGGTGCCTTACAGAAGAGCTTTGGGGGCCAGTCCTCCTCCTGCTCTTCCATCATATGAGACACAGGTCGGGCTTTATGATCATGCTACGAATAGGGCAGACCCCACCTGACACCAAACCTGACATGTTCGGACCTTGGATTTCCAGCCAGAGAATGGAGGCTTCGGTTTGCTTTAAGCACCTAGGTTCAGGTGTCCTGTTACAGAGTGAAGGTTTGGGCTCTTCCCACCCCATGTTTATTATAAAAGATATAGGAGGACAGTTCCTAACCCCACAGAGCTCAACCCCAGCCTGAGGCCATGGCCAAGCCTTTAAGGAGCCTTTTAATCTTCCCATTGGCTGCAGGATTCTGGACAATGAGGCATAATACAGGGAACTGAGGCCCTCAACATCGTGTAGGGCCTTGGAGTGGCAAGTGGGATGCTCTTAACACCTACGGAGCAAGGGGCACAGGTGTGTGCTAGCAATGGCAAACTCAGATCTGGAGTGCTGACCTACTCCAGGTGCCACGCTAAGGGCATGAAAGTCTGATGTCTTCATCTTCCATAAAGATGCCCCTGAGGGGACTGAGGAGTTGCTTGTAAAGCCTGCAGGCTCAGGTTCAATTCCCCAGGACCCACAGGAAGCCATATGCACAAGTGAGTGTGTTTGCAGCAGCAAGATACCCTGGTGCACCTGTTTGTCACACACACACACACACACACACACACTTAAAAAAAGATGTCCTTGAGGGTGGGACCTCCTTGGGAGTGGCTCTTCTCTACTAATGGGGGTTGTGCACCAGGTGGGAGGAGCCCTTGGAGTCCCCAGGTCTGCCAGGAAACTGTTTAGGCTCAGGAAAGTAGGAAGGAGGTAGCTGGCACTTGCCTTTAAAAGTTATTTTCTTAAAATATTTTTTATTTATTTGCAAACAGATAGAGATAGAGAGAGAGAGAGAGAGAGAGAGAGAGAGAGAGAGAGAGAGAGAGAGAGAGAGAGAGAGAGAGAGAGAGAGAGAGAATGGGCACATCATGGACTCTAGCCCCTGCAAACACACTCTGGATGTTTGCACCACTTTGAGTATCTGGCTTATTTGGTACTTGGGAATTGAACCCAGAGGCAAGCGCCTTAACTGCTGAGCCATCTCTCCAGCCCCCCAAATCTTTTTTTAAATTTTATTTTACTTATTTTCAAGCAGAGAAATACAGACAAAGGGAGAAAGAAAGAGAGAGTATGGGCGCGCCAGGGCCTCCAGCTACTGTAAAACACTATAAAACTCCACTTTGTGCATCTGGCTTATGTGGGTACTGGGGAATCAAACCTGAGTTCTTAGGCTTTGCAGGCAAACACCTTAACCACTGAGCCATCTCTCCAGCCCCTAAACATTCTTCTTTTTGGTGTGAACCTCTTCCCACCTTCCCAGTGTCCCTGGTCGAAGACTCACACACCTGGATCCCACCCATCTCCCCCACAAATATCCTGCTTCTAACTTTCCAATCTTGCTGCCCAGGCCCTCTGACCTTCCTTCTGAGCCACTTGCCCATGCCCAAGGTCCACAGATCCATATTTCCAGCCTCTTCTCCTTCCACACACAGCTGGTGACAAGCGTATCTGCTGGAAGGGAGCAAAGGGCAGCTTTAAGAAGGGCAGCTGAAGCAGGGGGGGGCTGGTATAGAAGTCTCTGGTGTGTATAGTCAGTGGGAAGCTAGTGGGCATGGTCTGTGGGAGTCACATACTGGGAAAATACAGAATTTGTGCAGAAATAAAGATGCAGAGTGCGTATAGTCTCAGTCACTGCTGAGGGTTTTCCATTTAGTGAATGGTGTAAACCCACAACTATTTTTTTCTTGGGTAATGCCTTTGAAATTTCGCAATGAGCCCATTCAAGCAGCAGAAAATGCCATGCTTGATCACAACAAACTAATTTCTTTTAAAAAGAAAGTTGCTGAGGAATATTTTGAATCATGCAGATTGCATGTTGATTTCAGTTGTCCAGTGCGGGATGCAGTGACGTCTGGGGCTGGGGGAACTTGAGAAGGAAGCTGTTCCCTGTGAACCAAACTTTACAAACTGACCAATAACACCTGCTTGATTAGTTTTCTTGGGGTCACAAGTCTAAAATCAGGTGACCTGGTCTCAAGAAGAAGTCCTCTCACTGTATGTCATGACTGATGAAAACTCAACAACAAAATGTCAATGTTAAATTCTTTAAAAAAATGTGTGTGTATCAGGGTGTGCATGTGTGTGAAAGCCTTGGGTGTTGCTCCTCAGGAACATTATCTACCATATATATGTATATATACCATATATATATCATACATATATACCATATATATGTATCATATATATATATACCATAAATATGTACCATATATATACCATATATATTATCTACCATATGTATATATATATATATATATGTGTGTGTGTGTGTGTGTGTGTGTGTGTGTGTGTGTGTGTATTAGAGATGGGGGTTTCTCTCTGGCCTGGAGCTCACAAATTAGGCTAGACTGGCCAGTGAGCTCTAGGGATCTTCCTGTCTCTGCCTCCCCAACGCTGAAATTACAAGCATGTGCCACCATGCCCAGCATTTTACCGACCATCTCCCTAAAACGACGAAATCTCGTTTTAATGTTGCTATGTGGATGACCTAGAGAGGGCCCACCACCATGTCAAAGCACACACTAGCATGGGGGACAGGGTGTAGCTCACCCAGAACTCCTAAGTACATTTAGCATTAGCCGATAGACACAGAAGGTGCAGCTGGCACATGCACAGAGGTTTTCTCACTCACCGGAACTGGGTCAGAGATGGTGTGCACCTCAAGGGAAGCAGCCATCATCCCAGCAGTGAGCACTTTCTTTGGATTGTTTGTGGCTCAGTGTGAGCAGGAGAGTTCAGATCCCCAGAGCCCAGTCACAGTAGTGTGAGATGGGAGGTGGAGACAGGAGGATCCCTGGAAACCAGATGCCTGGCCTCCAACAAGATGGAGTTTGACCTCTGACCTCCACATGCATGCCATGGCACATGAGCCCACAAAGATTTTTAAAAAATAAATGAAATTTCACAAAAACATGTTCTGAGATCCTGGCAAGAGATGAGCCACCACAGTCATACCGTGGAGGACCCATATGGAACCCTGCAGAGAATGATGGGATGAACAAGGGACCCACAGCCACAGCCATTCAATCAACACAGGATAAGCCAGTGAGACAGAAACCAACGATCTTTGACACAAAGACCCTTAAGTTCTCAACATTAAAGCAGCCTTAATACTCACCTACCATGACTCAGGGAACTGAGCGGAAGAGGGGGCGGAAAGATTGTGAGAGCCGTGGTGGGGGAGAATATCCAGAGACATGATGCCCCTGAGTAACAACATACCAGGGCCAGGAGAACCGGGCTGACTCCTAGGCTATCCATGGTCCCCAGCCCCAAGGACTGATCCAGATGGCCCATGGAGGAGGATATCCAGCTGATTGGGGATGGGGAAGAGGGGCATTGGGAACTGGGGATAACAACTCATTGTTTGCCCATTAAATAATGTAACTCATTATGGATAATTAAAAAAAACCATGTTGAAGCAGTTACTTTACAATTCTATCGAGTTTCCTATTGGTGGTATTTAATAGTTTAGAAAGTGAACCTCTAAATTTAGGTGCATTTTTATTTAAGACCATTTGTAGGTTTTTAATTTTAATTTTTTTTAATTTTAATTTTTTTGAAAGAGTCTCAATCGCCCAGGCTAGCCTATAACTCAGGCTTCATATCACCTGGTTCATTTAGGGGATTTTAATCAAATGACCTAACTAAGAGAATGCAAAGGCGCTTGCAGAATGGTAACTATCCAAAATGGTCTGCTAAGATCTACCCTGCAGCTCACGCCCATGGGAGCAGGGAGGGAGGGAGCAAATGTGAAACGGGGAGGGGGCACAGGCACCGTGCAAGGTTTAATTCCCAAATTGCACACCTGTCTGTTGGAAAGTCCTTACAAGAATGTTTTGCTGGTAGTTTTATTTGTGTGTGTGTGTGTGTGTGTGTGTGTGTGTGTGAGAGAGAGAGAGAGAGAGAGAGAGAGAGAGAGAGAGAGAGAGAGAGACGTGTGGTATATGCACGTGTGCAGATGTGTCTAACACATGTATGTGCACGTAGAAGCCAGAAGGGAACATTGATTGCCCTTCTCTTATCACTCACTCATCCATGTATTCCTTGAGGCAGGATCTCTCCCTCAACCCTGAGCTGCTATCCATCGGTGAGCCCCAGTGATCCCGGTCCCCACCCCCCACATTCCCCCAACCCACTTGGGTTGCAGATGTGCATAGCCACACCTGGATTCCTTCTGAGGAGTCTAAGTTAGCAGGTCTTCGGCCCAAGAGGTCCTCGTGTTTAAAGTGGCAAGTGCTCTTATCCACTGATCCATCTTTCCAGCCTTCTTTTTGGGTGCTTTTAGGTTAAGTAAATACATTTATATTTGGAACTAGGAGAGAGTAGAATCGAGATGGCCGTTTAAATGAATCTTGTGTGCCTATGTCTCCCCCACACTTCTGCCTCCTTTCTGTCCCCAAGAGCATTTGGGCAGATCCTATGGTCTTTAGGGGCACTTTGGGGGCATCAGGCCAGGCTTGCTGGGGCATCTAGGAATCTAATCTAATTCAAATCAAATCTTCTGCCCCAGCTCTCAACTTTAGCCCTTCTTTTCCTGCCTGATGGAGTGGGGTGAGAATTTGGTGCCCAGGACTCCAGAGTTGGGGTGAAGGGGGTGCATCTGCACTCTGGTTTCTCCAAGTACAGAGGAGAGGGTCCAGGGGCTTCTCTACTGGGGGCCTCTCTCCTACCTGTGCCTACCCTAGGAGGGGGGCTTCATCCTGGGATGCGGTGTAGACTCTTCCAACTCTACCCTCAGGACTGTCCTACCTCCAGCTGGGGAAATCAACACCCCCCAAGTTCTCATGGCCACCCCTGCCCAGCATCTATCTCCCTGAAAAGTGTCCTGTGGGCAGTGCCTAGGAAAGTCCAAAAGATGTGCCTAGGAAAGTCCAAAAGATATTTAAAGGCCAAGGGCACCAGGCAGAGAATGGCCTTCCTTCTACTCCATGCAGGGCATCCCCAGGGCCTCTTTCTGCTCCCCAGCACGACTCAGCATCTGCTGTGCATCCTTTCCTTGGGCCCCTGCTCTGCACCCAGACACTGGGGGACAGCAGACAGCTGAACCTTGGTCTAAGGAGACAGAGTGTCTGGTGACTCTTGTCGCTCTAGGCTGGCTATGTACCCACTGTGAGCATCTCTCCACTTAGCTGTTCGAGGCCAGGCTCTCTTAGTGGATCTGGACATCTGAGCCAGACAGTTGCAGCTCAGAAGGTTTTGCACAGGGCGCCTCAGGCACCTGGGTACAGTCCACTATAGACTAGGCCATGTGAATGAACCCTTGAAGGGGATGGGCGAGGGGTGCTGTGAATGGGTGGCTGTGGACCCAGCCTGACTTCCCCATTTCACCAGCCAGGAGATTTGCTGGCTGCTACTACTCACCTCTGGGCCCCACAGGGAAGTCTGTCTAGGGGTGGGGACCCCTTCCAGAAGCCCTGTGTGAGCCAGGGGCAGGCTGGAGGTGGGTACGTGGCATGTGAAATTCTCTCTTGCTGGCTGACCTCAGCTGTGGGAGGCCCAATGGCTGACTCATCTGAGCTGAGAGCCCAGAGCTGAGCCGAAGCAGAGCAGCTGTCTGTAGGGCCTTCGGGAGGTCACCCACTGTGAGTGGGAGGGTGGAAGGAGAGAGGTCATGCATTCCTCTGCCTGGGAACCTCTAGAAAGATGGTCTCAGGCAGCAGAGTCGGTGCTATGTCGGACTGGGGCACAGTCCTGCCTACCCCATGTCCACCCTGCACTGCCTACATTAGGGTGACCGTAGTCTATGTAGCCTGGGACTGAGCTTTCCGGCTCAGAGGATGGACAGTCCTGGGCAATCCAGGTCACTTGCCAACCAGCTACAGAGCAGGAGAGTAGTTATCACCCCTCCTGCTATGGAGCCTAAGGTGGAGAAACTGAGGCTCACAGGGATTCTGGAACTGGCCCATAGTCTCCAGAATGTTACCTTTGTACAACCCCATGGAACCAAATTATTGGTCTTTCCATTTTCCAACTGGGAAACTGAGGACTAGAGAAGGAAGGGGAAAGCCCAGGTCCCTTCGTGGCAGGCTCTTGTCTCCAGGTTTGTCCACCACCAGAGCCCATCTTGGGGTACACAAGTCCCCTAAGCTCCTGGGTCCAGCCTCTGAGCACCTGGTGCCCATCCCTGAAGATTCCTACACAGCCTCTCTGAGCCATTTTCCTGAGTCAGGCAGCCAAGAATCTGTCCTCACATCTGTCCCAGGGGTGGCTTCTTCAGGGAAGGGCACCTTTGGTGAAGGCTGGAGACAGTGGGACCAATCATGGCCTCTGAGACCCCTCCCGACATGCTGCTTTATTTCCTCAATGCTTCCTTTTCCTCTGTCTCACCCTAAAAGTCTAGGACAGACCTTTGGATAAATTCTGTTTCCTGCCAGACCCTGGCTGGTCCACTCACTTCCAAATGAAATCTCCCCAAACTCCAGACCTGCAAAATCAGATGGCTGACACCTCCGTGTAGGTGTTCAATAGACAACAGCACCGTGTCTATTCTTTGGGTTTCTTTTGCTCATAATGGCTAAAGTCACCAAGCGGTTGGTTATGGGCCTGAGAACTGAGTCACTCTTCACCCGACCCTTGCTGGGCTGTGGGCGACTAGACATTATTCGATTTGTTACTCACTTCCTCCATGGAGCAGTAGCCACCACCCGCAGCCCCGTGGGCTGAGTGGAGCTAAGAGCCAGGGATGCCAAGATGGACCCTGTCCAGTCTCTGCCACCTCAACTGCTTCTAGATGGCTGATCAGAGAAGACTCTGGAAGATTGTCCTTTCCTATCACCTTTTAATTTATTTTTTATTTTTAGAAAATAAATTCAACAGGGCAAATAAATTCTGATTGTGATCATTTCACTGCAAACACATTCAGCTTGAAAATTCAGATGGCTCCCAACCATTGACGGCTTGACTTGTGGTCTTTCAATACGTGATGACACAGGAGTTTTGTGGATCTATTTCAGTGTGGTCTGCAGTGTGATCCTCTCTGAGTGCTGGGCTGTGGCATTGAGCCTCAGCTGCAGGCAACTCCATTGTCATGAGGGGGACATGATCGACGCTGGGCAGCGGGCTCTTTCTACTCTATGATGTGTGAAGGTTATGAGTTCCAAACACACTTTATAGGCTCAAGAGAGATGTCTCATTGGTAAAGTGATGGCCGTGCATGCTCCCCAGCACCCACACAAAAGTCAAGTGTGGTAGTGCACACCTATAACCCCAGCCCTGAGGAGGCAGAGACAGGAGGATCCCCGGGGCTTGCTGGCTAGTCTAGTAGAATAGGTGAACTCTGGGTTCTGTGAGGGATTTTGCCTCACAAAAATAAGGTGGAGAGGGCTGGAGAGATGGCTCAGTGGTTAAGGCACTTGCCTCCAGTGCCTAAGGCCCCGGGTTCAATTCCCCAGGACCCACATAAGCCAGACCCACAAGGTGGTGGCCCTGGTGCGCTCTCTCTCTCTCTCTCTCTCTCTCTCTCTCTCTCTCTCTCTCTGTGCTTGAAAATGAATAAATAAAATATTTTAAAAAAATAAGGTGGAGAGAAAAGAGGAAGATACCCAATATTGACCTCTTGCCTCTCCATGCACCTGCACTTACACCTACATACATACCCACTTTCCTATAAACACACTTACATATGTGCACATCACACATACATACCTATGCCCAAACCCAACATTCTTGATACTGAAAATATTTTCAACTCACCATTGGTTCATCAGGACCTAACTCCATTGTAAGTCGAGGGGCAATTGGAATTGCATAGTAAAAAACTCAGCTGGACGTGGTGGCACACGCCTTTGATCCCAGCACTCGGGAGGCAGAGGTAGGAGGATTGCAGTGAGTTTGAGGACACCCTGAGACTACATAGTGAATCCCAGGTCAGCCTGGGCTAGAGCGAGACCCTACCTCAAAAAACAAAAAAACCCTTATATCTAATATAATATAATATATATTATATATGTTATACATATTATATATCAAACCTACCAATAGATCCGGAACAACACCCTGTGGGCAGCCCCATCCCATAGGCTGGGTTTCTGGACTGGATTAAAATGAAAGGCACTAGCTGAGCATTCAGTACTTACCTCTATCTACCTCCTTCCTGCTGATGTAATGATGTGACAACCCTGGCTTCCTGCTCCTGCCATAGTCTCCCTGCCATGATGAATTTCCCCTCACAATTGTAAGCTGAGAAGAAACCCTTCTGTTCCCTAAATTCCCTAAATTGCTCCTGGTTAGGTATTTTGTCCCAGCAATAAGGAAGTAACTGACACAGACTCTTATGCCTCCTAGGCTTGATTTTTATATCAAGTGTCAGACCAGGTACAATTCCTTTTCCTCAGCCAGGGGCTGTCCGTCATGACAGCATCATTTATGTCCATTGCCTTGTGTTTCTCGCTGAGCTCTCTATAATGTTTTCTTGGAGTTCCGTGTCTAGTTTTGTTCTGATTCCACACTGCCATGGTTGTTGAAGCTTGTGTTGGTTTGGATCAGATGTCCCCCATCAGCTATGTGTTCTGGATGCCTGCTCCTCCTTTGGTGGCAGTTTGGGAGGTGGAGCCTTGCTGGAGGAGGTGTGTTGTTGCAGGCAGGGTTAGAGGTGTTATAGCCAGTCCTCCGTGGCAGAGCTCGGCTCACTTCTCCTGCTGCTATTTTCCACCTGATCTTGGCAAGGAGGTGATATCCAGCGTCTGCTCATGCCATGCTTTCCCCTGCCATCATGGAGCTTCCCCCTTGAGACGCTAAGACAAAATAAAACGTTTCCTCCCATGAGAAGCTTTGGTCAGGTGCTTTGTCCCAGCAATGAGGAGCAGGTGACTACAGCATGGCTTTAGTTCATACCGTGGTACGTGGAAGGAAGGACACATCCTTTGCCTGATTCTCCTTTAGGAAGAGCTGGGCTGTCACTGGTCATATGGTTGGTTACCCATAAACTTTAGCATCTGCTGAGGACCATTCACTTGAGCCCTTGATGTAAATCACTCTGCATCTATCAGCCGCCTTGGGGATGGTTCAGATTTGCAATATGGAGTCTTAATCCAATGAAAATTGTATGGCTTCTTTACATGGTCTGTGTAGGACTCAATGGTTTCTCATATTCTCCAACATGCTTCATGTTCTTTATCAACATCATTGGACATCTGGGTACTTTGTAGTTCTGATGCTATTATAAGTGCCATCTTTTTATTTGATTCATAAGTGAAATACTGTGAAATATAGAAAATGAACTATAGTGTAATTAATTTGATATGGAGTTGGGTATTTTGCTAAAAGCACTAAGCTGTGTGGTTTACCTAAACATACATGCAGATTTTCCATGGGCACAAACATGTGGCAAATAAATGGTGACAGTTTGTTTTAATGCTCATAGCTTTGTGTGTGTGTGTGTGTGTGTGTGTGTGTGAAGTGTGGTACTTGTATGTATGTATGGTATATACAGACTCATATATATACACTCATATGCAGAGGCTAGAGGACACTGAGTGTCCCCCCTCTATCATTTTCCCACACGGTTTTATTGAGAATCTCTCACTGGACTCAGAGCAGATTTTTTTTTGGTCAAATTGGTGATTCCCCTGTCTCCACTTCCTAGAGGACTAAGGTTCCAGGTGCATATGGTCATGCCTGATTTTTACGTGTATGCTGGGGATACAACTCAGATCCTCATGCTTGTGTGGGAGGTATCTTACCTGCTGGACCATCTCCTCAACTTCCCAGAATTTCATCGAGCTGGCCAGTGTACTAGAAGTGCAATCTGGACTTGATGAGGCAAACCTGGCATCCTGTAATATCTTGTAGCAGGGATTTGCAAATACCCCGTGTCTGTTTTAAGGAATTTTCTTTTAATCCTTTCTCTCTGCAGAGGAGAGCCTGAGGGGTTTATCTCTAGCTGTTGTTGCAGTAGATAGCGTATGTTTTTGGCTGGGAGATCAGCCAGCCTTGTATTCCTAAGGTCAATCCAGCGTGTCCATGGCCCGTTAGCCTCTATGTGTGGCTGGGCCAAGTTCACTAAAATTCCATATGCATTGATGTCCCTAGGTGAGACCGCCTGTCGTCCCGCTGTCCCTGTCAATCCCGTTGCTCCAGCTTGTCCTGTTATTTGTAAAGTGAGGATTCACTGTGAATTCTTCAAGATGTGGTTTCATTTGTGGGAGAACTTTTGACGGGTGACTCAGTTTTTTTGAGTCGTTATAGGACCATCTAGATTGTTCCTTCTTAAGTCAGTTATATTTTTCTAGGAATGAGTCCATTTTGTTGAAATCTTGAATTTATTAGCACAAATTCCATAATGTCATCTCATCTATAATGTTGCCTCATCCTAATATAGAGTGGTTTTCTATTTCCCTCTCCAAATATTAGGGATCCTTCTTTCTCATCTTTCTTTCCATTAATCTTGCCACAGGTGTGTAACTTTTGGCAGTTAGTATCTTCGAGAAGCCAGCTTTGGCTCTCATCCTCTTGCTTGGCTCGTTTTAGCTAATTCACTAAAGCCTTTTTAAAAATCACTTGTTTTTTTATTTCATTCATTTCTTCTGTTTCTTTGGGATTATTTTTTGGTTTCTTTTCCTTTTCCTTTCCTTTCTTTTTGCAGTACTAAGGATTGAACCCGGGCCTCACACCTGATAGGCAAATGCTCTCTACCTCTGAGCTATACCCCCACACTTTAAAAATTTTATTTTGAAATCAATTTTCAGTTTGATTCTGTGGCCCAGACAGGCCTTGAATTTGTCATCCTCTGGCTCCTAACTCCCGTCAGGCCTGCACCACCGGGCCCAAGTTTTTGAGGCAGCGTCTCACTCTAGTCCAGACTGACCTGGAACTCATTCTATAGTCTCAGGCTGTCCTTGAACTCGCAACAATTCTCCTGTCTCTGCCTCCCAAGTGCTGAGATTAAAGGTGTATGCTCCCACGCCTGGCTAGGCCCAGTTTTTTAGAACATATTTTTATTTATTTGTTTGCATGTGTGGATATGAGTATGCCAGAGTCTCTTGTCATTACAGATGAACACCAGATGCTCAGGACACTTATTGGCACCTGGTTTTACATGGGTACTGGGGATTTGAACCTGGGCAGCACAATTGGCATGCAAACACCTTTAACTGCTGAGCCATCAGGCCTAGCTGGGTTTTTGCATTTATCATAGTTATTTTTAACCTTTTTTGCCATATTCCTCTGTGACTCTAAGGGCCTTTCACACATTGCTTTGCCTGTGGTTTGACATGTAGGACTCTGTGCTCCTGGTGTGCATGAAGCCATAGCATTCCATCAAAGCTCGCTCTAATTCTCATCATGTCTTTCTTTGAACTTAGGCCATGTTGAAGTGTTAAGTGTACACTCGGGAGGGTTTTCTCACCACCTTGTACTGTGCTCGGGAAGAGCATAGACGGTCTCTCTCTCGTTGGTCTCGTGCCCTGGGCATTTCAGTTCTTTGGGATCTTTTGAGGTTTACTTCATGCGTCAGTTTCCCCACAGCCACACATGGGCTTCAGAGAACCCAGCAGCCTGCAGCCACCGAAGCCAGCTGCTGCTTAATTTCTCCCAGACTTCACCTGCCACCTGCTTCAAAACTGCCCTGGGCTACCCACTGCCACTGCCACCTGGAGACTCGGGATTTTCACTTTTAATTTTGAGGAGCACACAGGAATATATACACACTGGCTTTCTTTTCTTGGTGAATTTGTTGTAGAAATATCCAGTAACAAACAGACAAAGCCTTTGCAGCAAGAGGAAAGGGGAGTTTAATTTACACCTGGTCCAAGCATAAATGAAGCATTGGCCCCAAACCCCAGTTACAAAGAGATTTAATAGTAGGATACAGAGATGTGTATGTGACATTTAAACATGTGAATTACAAGCACTTAGCAACTCACACATTTACAATCGGTTCTGGAGAAGTCCAGATAATCCTCCCCAGGTATTCTCCAGGCCTCAACTTCTCCTAACTTTTTTATCACAGTTAAAGCAATTACTTTTTTTGTCTCCCTGAACTTCAAAGCTCTGGTAGTTTCTCACCTCATGCTCTGTGACTGGCCATCTGTGGCCTGAAGAATGTAACAATGAATATAGAGGAGGAGGCAGTGAGCTCATGCTCATTTTGCTACAATAAACTGGACTTGTTAGCTAAGCTGACTCCTGGCCATTATTTTTGTATTAAGACATATGTGTGAGGTGTGCATTCATGTGTGTGTGGTGTGCATATTGTGTGGGTGCCTGTGGTGTGCACGGAAGTGCATGCACACATGTGTGTCTATGTGTGGAGGCCAGAGGGTAACCTTGGGTAATATCCTCTATTTGGGACAGGGTCTCTCTGGAGCTCATCAATTAGGCTAGATTTGCTGTCCAACAAGTCCTTGGGATCCTCTTTTCTCCACCTCCCCAGCACTGAAATTCCAAGTGTTAACCACTATGCATAACACTTTATGTGGATCCCTGGGATTGAACTCAGGTCCTCAGGTTTCGAGGCAAGCAATTTACCCACTGAGTCATCTCCTCAGCCTGTTGTTTTGAGACAATGTTCTGCTAAGTAGCCGAGGCTGGCCTGGCACTCATGACCTTCTTGCTTCAGGCTCCCAGGTGCTGGGATAAACCACCACCATGCCAGGCTTTCATTTATTTTTATTTTTATTTTTTTCCATGCCAGGCTTTGTTTTTTGCATATTGTATCTGTGTGTGTGTGTGTGTGTGTGTTTTACCTCTAGTCTCTGTGGGGTTTTGTGTTTTGGATACCCCTGTAAACACACAGTTTGATCCCTCAATCTGTCAGTCTGTGTTTACTCTATTTAAATTTAATTTAATATAATCACTGCATTGCATTTGATGTTATTTAGCAATTCTGTGTTTCTTTTCTGTTTCTTTGGGACTTAATGTATTTTTTTTGTTGTTTCTACTTCCTACTCAGGCTTTCAGAGTCTGTGTGGCAGTAATGATCTTCCCATCCTCTGCTTGTAGCAGCTTTCCAGGGCTTCCATGACAAATGACCACAAACCAAGTGGTTTAAAATAAGACTTTATCATCTCCAAGTTCTGGAGGCTAATGGCCTAGCACCCAGGTGTCTCCTAGAGGCTCAGGACAGTCCTGTCTTGCCTCTTCCAGCTCTTGGGGTCCCAGGAGTTCCTGGCTTATAGATGCATCACTCCAAACTCTCCCTCTATTTTCATCTGCCCCTGAGCCTCTGGTGGCCTCCTACTCCTATCAGGGAACATCATAGCATTGAAGGCCTGCCTGGCCTCTCCTGGCTCTTCGATAGTCACACTTTTAGCTGTCATTTTCAACCTTTCCTTTTGCTGTGATATTCGCTTTAACTATAAGTGCCTCTTCCACGTTGCTTTACTGTGGGTGTGATGTGTAGGAATGTGTGCTCACAGTGAGCATATGTATGAAGTCCTAACACTCCACAAAAGCACTCTCTGGGGGGGGGGAATGGCTCTGTATCAAAGCCTGCTGGCCCGTGTGCAGTCTCCACGTACCCCACAGATAAAGCTGGTCGAGAAGTGACACCCATCACTGTGATCACAACACATCTAGGGTGATGGGAGGTGGAGCCAGAATAATCCAGAGTTTATGGGCTACCAGACTGGTGCACACCAAGCAACAAAAACAATGGAGTTCTCAAATAGAAGGTGGAAGGAAAGGACAAGCATTCCAGGGTTGTCATCTGACCTGCAGATATGCACTCATCACAAGCACGTTCTCACATCCACATCCACACATGCATAATTCTCATTATGGTTTCCTTTGAAAATAGACTGCATCAAGTGCTAATTGTACACAGGAGGGTTTTCTAATCTCCTCAAATCATGGTCTTTTTTTTTTTCTTTTTCTTTTGTTTTTTGAGGTAGGGTCTCACTCTAGCCCAGGCTGACCTGGAATTCACTATGTAGTCTCAGGATGGCCTTGAACTCAGGATGGTGATCCTCCTACCTCTGCCTCCCGAGTGCTGGGATTAAAGGCGTGCGCCACCACACCCATCTACGTGATCTTTATCTTTTTTTTAAAATTTCTTTTAATATTTTTATTTATTTTAGAGCAGAGACAGGGAGAGAGAAAGAGAGAGAGGATGGGCACACCAGGGCCTTCTGCCACTGCAAATAAACCCCAAATGCCCAATGCTTGCACCACGTTGTGCATCTGGCTTTACAGGGGTCCTGGGGAATTGAACCCAGACTGTCAGGCTTTACAAGCAAGCACCTTAACCACGGAGCAATTTCTCACAGCCCTCTGTTTCTAAATAGGATTTCATTCTGAGTTCTAGGTAGATGTAACTCTAGGGTTAGAGCGTAATGGGAACTGGGCGCAGCGGGTGAACACTCGAGGCTTCACTGCTGTACTTCCCCCGAGTTCCTAGAGCAGAATGTCAAAGAATTAGACAACTTCAACAGAGGGCAATTTTCTTATCACATGTTTATTCTAGATTGAGTCAGTTCAGAGGAGACAGGGGAAGCAGCCCAACCACCACGTCCAGCCACCAGAGTGGGGAGAACACGTGGAGAGTTTTAACAGAATTTATGCTGTTCAGCCAAACAAGCAGGAGAAGGAAGGATCATGAGAAGGAAGGGTTCATGTGGGAGAGAAATCCAGCCCCTCACCACAGGCTGTGGTGGGGGCTGGGGGGAGACCTTATTGGTCCCTAGAGAGTCAGATGTCCTTCTTCCAGGCCGCGTGTGTGAGAAAGAGACAGGACTATCTGCTTAGTGAGTATTTCCTGGCCCAGGTGGGCAGGGAGACAGGTGGTTGGTTCATACCTGACCAATCAGTTTCAGCGCCTAGGTTTGAGCTTTAGCTAGACACCTCCCACTTAAGGGGAGGGGGGTCTATGGAGCCTGCCAGAAACTGTCACAAGAGATCATTGACTATTGCCAAAGGATCCAGTAGGCTCTAGGCTCTATGTTGGGATCAGCCACCCTGGAACCTCTGGTCACCTTTGGTCTAACTCACGGTGGGCCATTCTCTTGAGCCTCCTTGGGCACCCTGGGCCTGTCTCAGAGGCCACCGTCTGTTTCCACTTAGCTGCCTCGGGGGCCAGAATGAGGTCATTGGAGATTGGGCCTGGGAGGCATTGGTGCCTGACTATCAGAGACAGCTTCGCTGGGAACCTCCAGTTCATGAGGGGGCCATGGCTGCTCTGACCTTCCCAATGTGACCACTACCTCTAAGCTGAGCCCAGAAGGGACCTCAGACATCAAATTCCATGCTGACCTTCAGGCCAGGTCAGAGGAATAGTGGTCTGGGCCTCTGTCCTGGGGAGGACATTGCACTGGAGGGAATAGGGCCACTTTCCAGAGAGGGCCTCACTAGTCTCCCGGGCTGGTGAGGAACCCAAGAGCTTCAGTGCAGGGGGCTCAGGAGGCCTCCAGGTTTATATACATATAAATATCTTTATTACCCAAAATTAATACATGGTATGAGCAAATCTTATGATGGTACCCCCATTTCCCTCCTTCTTGTCCCCAATCCACCGGGGATCCTCCTTGGTGGGCATACTGGATCAGTTCACGGGGTAAGGGGTTATGAATTGCTCTAGAGGTAGCCAGTCCCCCACTTTGTGTGTTGTTACTGAGGGGGCAATGACTCTGGATATTCTCCTTCACCATGGCTCTTACAATCTTTCTGCCCCCTCTTCCACAAAGTTCCCTGAGTCATGGTGGGTGAGTTTTAAGTCTGCGTTATTGTTGAGATCTTAAGTGTCTCTGCACTTCTGCTTTGAGCTGTGTTGGGTATCGTTGGTGTCTGTCTCCACTGTCTTTCATGGGTTATCTGGCTTGCTATGGTGATAGGTCTCTTATTTATCTCGCCACTTTCTCATAGGTTTAATTTGGGGCCTAGATGATAGGCCAAGGTGGTTCATCTCTTGCTAGGATGTCAGCCATCATCCCATGGCTTGTTGGTGGAATTGGGTTGTTTAAGGCTCTTTCGCTGTCTTCTGAAAAATATAAACATAATCTCCATCGGAGAGTGAGCTCAGTATAGGTTAAATGAGACAAACATTGCTAATTTGGCAACATTCTAATGGGCATTTCCTATATTTTTATTTATTATTATTTGTACACTGCTGAGGATTAAACCCAGGGCTTCTTGCATGCCAGACAAGGGCTCTACCACTGAGCTATGTCCCCAGCCCTCTTTTGACTTTTTATTTTGAAAGAGTCTCACTAAGTTGCTTAGTCTGGCCTTGAACTTGAGTATCTCCTGCCTCAGTCTCCTGAGTAGCAAGGATGAAGGCCTGAGCTACCAGTTCCAGCTCCCACCTTTGTATGAAGAAAGTTTTCAAACACTGACTATCTCAACCAAAAAAATCACAAAGACAGTGTTCGGGTCACTGGTACAGCCATTGTTAAAGTTCAACAGAGCACTCAACAGGGCTCCATGGGATCCCTTCAGGAAGTGGCCAGGCAGGTGGCACCCCAGCTCCTCCAAGGGACTCTTTGCACGTAGCAATTCCTCGGCTCCCAGAGGCCTTCTCCTTCTGCTCTGCAGCTCGAGACCGCAGGCATTGGTGCTGGTGCTGGGTCCTTCCTGCTGGGCCTCCCACACCTGCCCAGACCACACGCTATGGCTCCGCACTTGGGAAGTTACCCTGTCCCATCAGACCCTGTGACCCTCCTCCTCCTCTCTCCTCTTCTCTTCTTCCTTCTCTCTTCCCTCCTCCTCTCCTCCTCCTCCGTTTGCTCTCCCTCCTCCCTCTTCTTGTTCCTCTTCTGCCTGTTCCTCCCCTTCCTCCTCTTCCTTCTCTTCCCCATCCTTCTAGTCCAGTTCTCTGGCTCCTGCTCCTTTCCTACCTCTTCTTCTCCATCTAATATCTATTTGTAAGACAGATGCAGACATCCTGAGACCATATCCTTCCACACTGTGCATGCCCTTCCTCAAAGCAACGGATTATAGTCCTCTTCACAAGTACACTCCGCTGTGGCCCCACGCCTTCCATTACTTATAGGCAACTGGCATTTGAATGTCCTTGGTTGGTTACAACTTCATGGTATTTTTACCTGGGACATGGTGGGGTTTTAAAATATTATTTATTTATTTGCATGAAGAGAGACAGAGAGGAGAAAGAGAGGAGAGAGAGAGAGATAGAGAGAGAGAGAGAACTCCAGGGCCTCTAGCTGCTACAAATGAACTCCAGATACATGCGCCACTTTATGTATCTGGCTTTATGTGGGAATCAAACCCAGGTTGCTAGGTTTTTCTGACAAGCACCTTAACTGCTGAGCAATCTCTCCAGCCCCATGATGGATTTTGAAGGTACACTGACCTGTTTGCATCACTTACATGGGCCGCCGCTCTCGCTCTCTTTCCCAGGACCATCAGGTGTGGATGGAGGTAGACTGTTGCCCGGGTACCCTTTCCCTTATTCCTCCTTCTCCTGCCTGTCAGCTCCAAGGCTGTGACAGGTTCCAGTCCCTGAACCTATCTCTGCTGCATGTGGCTCCCACACACGTGTGACTTTGAGAAACTAAGCTGGTTGTTTCTCCCAGAAGCACTGATTGCCCACCTCTGTGGACAGAAATGGGCCACCTATCTTTCCCAACCTCCCCAGGCTTGCTCCTTGGGGATGAGGAGCCTCAGGTGTGGGCTCGAGGCAGCTGACTGTGATCATCCACCCAGGGACGAGGCAGACTAGATCTGCCTTGCAGGCCTCCGTTGTCCTCACTGAAGAGTGACTTCCCTCCTCCTTGACCCTGTCCCTTAGCAGCCTGTTCTGGTGAAGGTGACAGTGGTAGGGGCTCCCCTGGGCCTGGTGCAATGACTGGCCATAGCTAAGAGAAAGCCTCAAGGGATGGTCCAGGGAGCACATCCATGCCCCAGAGGGTCCTTTTCATTCTCTTCCTTCCCCTCTTCTTCCTTCCTCCTCCTCAGAGCCACCTTGGGCTCCTGTGGGCTGTGGAGCCATGGGGCCATGCTGTGCTGGCCTCCCCTCTATCCCAGACCTCTCACCACAGAGCTGCTGAGAACAGCAGCCCAAGGCACATCGGCAGATGGAAACCTAGATTTGAGACAAGGATGAAATTGTCATGTTTGAATCCCAGCCTGGAGAGGTAGCCAGATCGGCTCCAAGGTTTCACTCAGTATTTGGCAAAGACACTGCAGGAAGACAGCAACAGGGAAGACAGGCCATCTCCTGGGAGAAAAGGCCCAGCCATGGCCCTCCTGCAACAGCCTTTGAGGGCTCCATGCAGGTCCCCTCTGACCAGCCCTTGGCCCATGACTCACCCAGAGATGGCAGCTCTGGGTTGCAGCAAGCCTCAGGCCTTGCCAGGGTGCTGGAGCCCAGCCCTGGCCGGCTCCTCTGGCACTCATCAGTTTGTGTTACATAGAGCTGGTCTGCAGAGCCAAGGGACAAAACCTTTGTGTGTAACCCAGGGAAACGAAGGAGCTACAGTAGAGGCCACCACAGGGGGCTCTGAGAACAGGAGCCCCCGAAGGTTTGCGCCTTCCATGGAAAGACATGCTTGGCTGCCAGAAGTGAGAGAGGACGATGGTTTCAGTGGCCAAGAAGGCCTCAGCGTCCCTCACGTGTGCAGAGCATTACATGTGTGGAAGAATCCAGATTCAATCCGTTAAATTCAAGTGGAATTATTTAAACTCAGGTATCCATCTGCCTCATTCCCCAAGGACCCGAGGCAGCTCACAGGAAATAAGTACTGGAAGTACCGAAGTGTAAAAACACTGAAAGAGTTAGGGCCAAACATTCTAGAAGTAGACAGCGAAGATGGTTATACAACACGGTAATTTCCTAAACACTCTTGAATCACATGCTCCGAAGTGGTTAGGAGGGTAAATCAGTTATGTGTATTTTACCACAATCATAAAATGCTAGGAAAAGTAAAAGAAACAACAAAACAACTAACTCTGAGCCAAGAAAACTTACAACTGGAGTGGTGAATAAAGGAAGAGAAGCTGGGCCTGGAGGCAAAGGCCCATCACCTAACACGAGGTTGGCTGAGGCAGGAGAACCCCAAGTTCAAGGTCATCCTAGGTTTCACAGTGAGTTCAAAAACAGACTGGGCAATTTAGTGAGACCTTATGTCAAAATAAAAAGGAAAGACGGGCTGGGAAGATGGCTCGATGGGTAAAGTACTTGTCACACAAGCAAGAGGAACTGCCTGCTTTCCTGGTAGCCCTGGTCAAAGCAAACTCAAGTTCTTTTATTACAGTCTTTTTAAAAAATATTTTATTTATTCATTTTCAAGGAGAGAGAGAGAGACAGAGACAGAGACAGAGACAGAGAGCGTACCAGGGCCACCACCTTGTGGGTCTGGCTTATGTGGGTCCTGGGGAATTGAACCTGGGGCCTTGGGCACTGGAGACAAGTGCCTTAACCGCTGAGCCATCTCTCTAGCCCTTATTACAGTCTTAATGCTAACTCCCTGGGTTTGAATGAAATGTCTCCCATAGGGTCATATGTTTTGAATACTTGATCGCCAGTTGGTGGCAATTTGGGAGGTGGAGTCTTGCTAGAGATGGTGTGCCACTGAGGATGTACACTAGCTCGCTCACTCTGGCTGCTTCCTCCCAGCTGCTGTGACAAGATGTGATGTTCAGTCTCTGCTCAGCCATGCCATGATGAAACTTGCCCCCAAGACTGTAAGCTAAAACAAACCTACGCTGGTTTTGGTGGGGTGTTTTGCCCCAGTAATGAGAAGGTAAGGGCTGCACTCTCAAATCACACATTATATATCACACTGTAAATCTATCTATCTATCTATCTATCTATCTATCTATCTATCTATCTATCTATCTATCTACCGATGTTACAAAATAACTTCAAAGAGGCAAAGAGAGTTCCAAAGAGGCCTGAGAAGTCAGAGCTGAGAAGTGATAGAAATGCAGAAATCTCTGTGTTGATGAGGCAACCTGCTGCAGGGGGGCTGGAGGAGCTCCTGTTACTGGCCAGACACATAGAGTTAGGCTGCAGGGTCAGAGCTGAGTTGCAGGAGTAAGGCAAGGTGAAGGGCAGGACCAGGTCCAGACAAACGGATAGAAGGTCAGCTGGTAGGTCTAGACCAGTGAACAGACAGGCAGGCAGCAATTGAGTAGGCAATGTCAACAGTGGGGCTGTAGCTGAAGCACCTGGGAAAGTCCAGAGTTCTTTCACACACACACACACACACACACACACACACACACACTGAGCGGTCAGATGATAGGTCGGCGGAGGTTATTACCACTAAAGTACTAGGTGTCCACTTATTCTTTTTTTCATTCTTACTATAGTTCAGGCAGGCTGAGCTGAAACTCGCTCTGTAGTCCAGGCTTGACATCACCTTGATCCTCATACCTCAGCCTCCCAAGCAGTGGGATTAAAGGTGTGTGTGTCACCACACCTGGTTTGGTATCCACTTTATGGAGCCCAGGTGAGGGAGTTATACTAGTTCCTTAGTCTGGTGTGTCCAATAAGTTTTGGGATATGGTTTTTCCAATATGATTTTAATATACCCATGTGACCCTATAGTACCAGTTCCCCTTGATAAATTGATAGGGTTGACCCATCCTACGTCAGGAACGAGTCATTCATCAGTCTGTGTTGCATGACAGGTGCTGGATGGGATGCTGAGTTCATGTGCTCACCCAGGGGTAGTGAGCTATTAATGAAGTGGAGGTCTCTCACCAGACATGATGGTGGACGCCTTTAATTCCAGCTCTCGGAGGCAGAGGTAGGAGGATCGCTGTGAGTTTGGGGGCAGCCTGGGATTACATAGTGAATTCCAAGTCAGCCTGGGCTCTAGTGAGACCCTACCTTGAAAAAAACAACAACAGCAAACAGAGTGTCTCAGGACAAGGCATCTGGTTTTCACAGCATCGACTAACTTAGAGCAGGGCTCAGCCTGACCTCAACAACTGCGGGGGGCTTTTGGTTCAGCCACATCTGCGCACCTTGCAACTTCAGAATGGTCTCACCTCCCAAAGGAAACCTCCTTCACACTCTCCCACACACTGGCCCAGCCCTAGGTAATCACAAATCTCTTTCTTTATAGATTGGCCCATTCCTGACATTTTTTATAAATGAGGCCATGTATTTTGAGATCTTCGCTCCCGCTTCTTCTACAGAGCATAGCGTCTTCAAGGTTTGTTTATGAGTGATGGCTTCGTTATGGCTGGCTGATCGTCATCATATGGCCACAACACATTTATCGATCTGTTCAGCTGGTGGTCATTGCAGCTATTTCTACTCTGGTTGCTACAACTATTATGGATACGAACATGTGTTCAGGAGTTTTTGTGTGAAGGTGTTTCCCTCACAGGAAAGGCCTTCTAGGGAGAGTCTTCTCTGGAACCTGCTGGCCACTTGTCAGTCTTTAGAGGAATGTCTATTCTGATCCTTTGACCATTTTTGTGTTGCAATATTTATCTTTTTGATATTGCAACTTAATAACTTTAAACAATAAATTTATAGTATTTATTTATTTTTTTGATGTAGGGTCTCGCTCTAGCTCAGGCTAACCTGGAATTCACTATATAGCATCAGGATGGCCTTGAACTCATGGCAATCCTCCTACCTCTGCCTCCCGAGTGCTGGGATTAAAGATGGATACCACCACACCTGACCCAATCTTTATTTTTTTTTAATTTGTGTATGTATGGGTGTGTGTGTGCCATTGAACATCTGTGGAGGTCAGCAGACAACACCTCCACACCTCTCCTTTCACCTTCCTTGAGACAAGACCTCATGCTGCAACAAATGAATGCCAGGCAAGCAGGCCCCGTGAGCTTTTGGATTCTGCTGGCTCTGCCTCCCATCGTCCTAGGCACATTGGTGTGCTGGGATCACAGATGCATGTGCCACTTTGTGTCTGCCTTTACATGGGTGCTGGGGAATTGAACTTGGGTTGGCGGGCTTGTGGGCAAGCACCTTTAACCATGAACAATGTCCCCAGTCCCAATCATTTTTTTATACATTGTGGACATAAGTCACTATAAATTTGATTTCAATTATTTTTCCTCATTTTGTGGTTTGTCTTTGCACTTTCTTGGTGGCATTGCTTATAGAATAAACATTTAAAAATTTTTACATAGTACTATATGTATTGTATGTATATATAGTTATGTTATATATACATATATTATTTCTGCTAATTATGTATATTATTTCTGCTAATCTGCTTTTTAAATTTTAACCTCTTGCCCTTTGCTCTGTTGTTAAGAATTTATAACCATAGGCCTTGGCTCATATGAGTTTGGTATTCAAATTTATTCTAGCTCTGTGGTTTATAAAACTGTTGGCTTGGGAACGAAGCTAAAGATGAGGAATCTAGCTGATGAATTCAGATGCAGGTCACTCTGAGCTGGCTTCTGCTCTCCCATGATCAGGACCAGCCATGAAAAAAATTATAATCCAAAATGATGGATCAGCCATGGAGACAAAAGTTAGCCGAGTGCTTCACACTTCAAGAATTCATATGATGAGATGGTGAGACACAAAGAATAAAAAAAAAATCAAAGTTTAAAGCAAATATGAGAAGATGTCAAAGTTTTAAGCAAAGTTTTAAAAAAATAACCAAATTAGACCTTCTAGAAATAGAAAATGCAAGCACTCTTCGGATAGCAAATTAGATGATGACATCGAAACCAAATAGAGACTAATTGAGAGGGGGAGGGGAGGGGCGGGAGGGTGGATTTGAGAGGGGAGGGAATTATCATGGTTTATAGTCTATAATTATGGAAGCTGTTAATAAAAAGTTTTTTTTTTAAACCAAATTAGGCGTGGTTGTGCACGCTTTTAATCCCAGCACTCAGGAGGCAGAGGTCGAAGGGATCGCCATGAGTTTGAGGCCATCCGAGACTACATAGTGAATACCAGGTCAGCCTGGGCTAGAGCGAGACTCTACCTCAAAACAAAACAGAACAGAACCAACCAAACAAGCAAAAAAGCAAATTGTCTGAGAGGGATTAGTTAACTGGAAGGTAGATCTGAACATTTGTGCAGAAAATGACACAGACAAGGACCAGAAGGAGGTGGCGATGGGTGTGTAATTGCAGCTACTGAAGTAAGAGGATGGCAAGTTCAATTATTGCCTGGCTGATAGACTGAGTTCAAGGCCAGCCTTAGCAAAACCATATCTCAACATAGAAAGTAAAAAGAAAGCTGGGAATGTAACTCACTCATAGAACGCTTGTCCAGCATGTGAGAGAGGCCCCAAGTTCATAAAGCCATGGCTGGGGAAGTCATAGTCCCTCAGGACGATGGGACCTACTACTGGTATTATATTAGACAGACAGGTTGTCAGACTGCTTTCTAAATATTTGTATTTATACCCCTCGATTAGTGCTGCCCTCAAGCTCAATCACAGAAGTTGCTTTCTGCAGTGGGCAGAGGCTGATGCAGAGACACAGAGCTTATGAAAGCGCTGAGGATAACTGACTAATGTGAGCTGAACCGTAAATGGGACATCTACCTCACCTTTCCAGGCTTCAGGGAACGTCATGAAAGAGACGGCAGAAAGAATGCAAGAGCTAAAGAATGGGAATCAAGAATTCATGTCATCTGTGGCTACCTGGACGACATTGAGCCCAGTCACCATTCCATCATAGATGAGGGAGGGAGGTGCTCATGAGACCCCCACCCCTCCCTGAGGAGCTATTTGCTGCCAATGGTTGCTGGGGGAGGGAGGGCCACTGGTAAGTTCCCGTACCCCACACCCATGCTCATGCAAGCAACTCTAATTAGACTCTGTGGGTCACACAAAGAAAAAGACAGGAAAGAGATTAGTTGGAAAGGGGGTTAGTGGGAGCAAGAGGGGATAAGAGAGAGTCAAAGGAGGTCAATATACAAAATACATTACATACATGCATAAAATTGTCAAAAATAAAAGCAAGGGCTGGAGAGATGGCTCAGCGGTGAAGATCACTTCTTGTGCAAGCTTGAGGGCCTGAGGAAGCCTGAGAGAATGTGCATCTATAACCCCAGTCCTAGAGGGAAGCAGAGACATGAGACTCGCTGGAACTTAAAATAAAACAAACCATAAAACTAAAGCAACAACAACAAAAAACCCTGGCAATCTCCAGGAATCAGTAAGAGTCACTCAACATTCTACTCTGGCCACTACAGGTGAGCACACTCCATTACAGGCAAACATGTGCATACATCACACACCACATCACACACACGTGTACACACACACACACACACACACACACACACACACACACACACACACAACCAACCAAACAAACAAAACCAGGCTGTCAGCATCTCCTCTCCCAAAGCTCTTAAGAGGTGGCCCTTGGAAGGGATTTGTGCCCCTACGAAAGGGTTTAGGGGACAGACTCTTCTTTGTCTCCATTCATTTCTTCTGCCACAGGAGGACCCAGCATTTGTCCCCTTGAGAGAGCACAGCAGATAGTGTCATCCTGGAAGCAGAGAGCAACCCTTACCAGAAACATACTAATGTATACTTGTCTCATTGCTGTCACCAAACACATGGTAATAAGCAGCTTAAGGGAAGAAGGGTTTATTTTGGCTCATGGTTTGAGGAGATTCAGTCTGTCATGGTGGGGGTGGAAGGCATGGTGGCAGGAGCTTGAGGCGGCTGGTCACAACTGAGTCAGGAAGCAGAGATCAGACAGGAAATGTGGCCGGGCTTTCAAACCTCAAGGGCCACTCATAATCACTCATTTCCACGACCTTCCAAAACTGCACCATCAGCCGACAACCAAGTGTTCAAATACATGAGCCTGTGAGGGACATTTTACATTCCAACCTCAACCAGTGCACACCTCTCTCTGGAGGTCCCAGCTCTGGGGGAGGGGAAGTCTACTTTTTCCCAGAGCACATTGCAGTGCTCACACCTCTGTGGGAAATGGCTTCAAGGTGTCTCTCTCTAGCAATCCCTGCCTCTGAATAGTTTCTCCAACATTTCATCACCCAAATAAAACCCCACACCCCCTCCAGCCCCAGCCCGTGGCAGCCACGAATCTACTTTCTATCTCTGCACGTTTTGACTTTGGATGTTGCATGATGACAGGGTTAAGCAGCATTGACCTTTCATGTCTGGCTTCTGCTTTGAGGCTCACATGCAACACACCTGTCGGGCTCCCTTGCTTTTGTGGCAGATGATATTCCCAGATGGGCACCCACTGTCTGCTCATCTACTCAGTGGATGTGGGTGCTGGACTGTCCATGGCTACTGAGAATCACGCTGCTGTGAACATGGACTTGTTAGGGTCCTTGTCCTTAATGCTTTTGGGGACCTACCTTCTTTTTCTTCTTCGTCTTTGTCTTCATCTTCGTCTTCATCTTTGTCTTCTTTTTTTGTGCTGGGAATGAAACCCAGGGTCTGCAAGCACCCCACCATGGAACTGCCCCCCAGTTCTACACACATACTTTCAACCAGCTGCTCCCTGTCCCTGCCAGAATCCTCTCCATCAGCCAGGATGTGGCTGTCATAGAAATCTGAGGGACGTTGAAGTCGCTAAATCTGAGCATCCTGTGACCCAGCACTGTGCAGGATGGTGGCTCCTGTCCACACAGGCTGCTTACATGGACAGGAATTTTAGTTAAGGTTGAATGTGACAGTCAGGTCCTTAGACATACTGTCTGTAGGTCCAGAGTCTATGGAACTGGACAAGCAGACACAGGGCCTCCTATCATCAAGAACTTTCTAGTAGGTCGTGCTGCACGTAGCTACCTGTCAATGTGTTTGGAACTTTTTATATGAAAAGAGATGTCCCAAAGAGCCCCCAAGCAAGTGACAAAAACCAGGCCTGTCTGGAGCCCCCAAGTGGGCAGGATAGGGTGGCTGGTTTCTGGGGGGGAGGTCACTGGCCCAGTAGACAGACTCAGAGCTTCTGAGCTTGGTTCAGCCCTTTGTTGGGGCAGTCTGGGGACATGGCCGAGGCTGGCCTGGGTGGGGCACATGTTCTGCTCTGAGCATCTCGCTTTCTTGGAGCTGAGTCCAAAGGCTCTTCAGAGAGCTGCACACACAGATGTCTTTGCCTAGGCTGAGTGCCTGGGGGAGGGGTGGGCATGGTGAACCTGTGATGGGGGGCCATGCTTATCTCTTCCTCCTTCCAGGAGAGCACACTTTGCTGGGAAGAAGGCGCTCCGGAGCCTTTTCTACAGAGCTGACTTCTTGCTGCTCAGCTAGTTGGGCAATTGGACAGGCCCCAGAGGCCTCTGGGACTGGGATTCCTTATGTATGAAGTAAGCAGGTCCTCCGGACTCCTGCTGGGCTGGCCTCTCTCCCTCTGGATCCTGCGCCTCTCCTTGTGTGCTTTCTTAACTGAAGCACCTGTGAGTGCAGCCACACTCATGTGCCAAGTTCAAGCTCACTGAACCTATATGACAGCCCACAGACAAATGCTTTTTGTGACATTCATTTTACAGATGAAGAAACTAAGGCAGAAAGGAGAGGTGACCTGCTCAGTCACATGGCTTGTGGGAGGTCTGCCTTAGAGTTCTACCAGCCTTCCTGCTAGCTGCATGAATTATTCAGAAACAGTCTGGTCCCCACATGACTCTGTTCATGTGGACACCTACCTTTAAGCAGAGCTGGCAAAGGCCAGCCAGTAGCCCTCAGCCTCTGCAGCCCCAGGCTCAGTGGCCTTAGTTTGCCCAGGTTGGGGTTCCACAGGGCAGTTGGCTTTGTGTCTAGCAAACCCCATGACTTCATCCCCTCCACACCCTGGCCACACCCTGAGAGTGATCCAACTGTCCCATTCTTTATGAGAGGTTTCATGGAAGCCTGAGGAAAACCCAAATCTGTTAATATTGGGAGTTGGACAGAGTCCCCCCCCCCCCAATCAAACAGCATTTTAAAACAACGTACTTTTTTGCTTGTGTGTTGTGTGTAATGTGGTGTGTGTGTATATGGATTTGGCGGTGTTGGTCGTGGTGTGTGTATGCATGGTGTGCTATGGTCCCCTGTGGCAGGAGTGCTCACCTATGGTGGCCAGAGTGGACCTTCAGGTGTCCTGCTCCATCACTCTCCCACCCTGTATGGTTGTGAGCTGGGAGTCCGTTTACTGATTGCTGAGCTTACAGGGCTCTGAGGATTCCAGGGTCTCTGCCCCCCACCCCCGTGGGACTGGGGTAACAGGCACATGTGGTCATGCCCAGCTGTTTACACGGGATCTGAAGATTCAAAATGGCAGCCTCAGGCCCCCTCGGGTCCTCACACTTACAGGAAGCACCCTTAACCTCTTAGCCACCTTTCCAGCCCTAAAAACCTTTAAATAACAATTTTCATACGTGTACATAAATGTATTTTGATTGTAATTCTTCTGATTACTTTCTCTTTCTCCCCCTACCCGTCTCCCCTCAACTTCTTCTAACTAGTTCCTCCTCCTCTCTCTCTCTCTCTCTCTCTCTCTCTCTCTCTCTCTCTCTCTCTCATCCTTCATCATCCACGTCCAAATATGAATGGGTCCAATGTTGTGCAGGTCTGGTTCAGGTAATGACAGATGCAAGCCAAGAATGCGGCTACCACTCTGTCTGGAAAGCGCTCAGAACAGCGTGTTCGCTGCCCATTTTCAGATTCTTCCTCCCATGCTCATGGACCACAGCACCCCTCCTGCCCCTCCAGGGACATTTCAGCACTGCTCCAAATACATTCTGGAGAAGTGTTCTTATTTCTACCCACTGAGGACCCTGCCTGTCCTTTGTAGGGTCCAAAAAATCCCAGAGTCTTAGAACCATTGGAAGTTGGATCAGCACTCCAAAAAATAATCGGGGACATTTCTACTGGCTAGCCTCTGTCCTTTTGGGGTGCCAGAATGTCAGGCTGGAAGTGATCAAACAGTGTGGGAACTCATTAGAACAAAGGTGCTGGGTGCTCCCAAGGCTGAGCGTGTGGAAATTAGGACATGATCTTCCAGGAAATGAGTGAAAATTGCCTTTATGAGGCAGCTGTTCTCGGGTGTGAACTTTGAAAGAAGCCAGGGGGGTTGGGAGAACACAGACTAGTCTCTTCCCTAGAAATGACCCCGCAGGCTCTGGTTCAAGCAGGAGTGATAGTCGTGGGTCACTTGACTTCCTTCCTTTAGGAGAGACATCCAAAGACTCTGCTTTGGCTAGCTGTGGGGAGTTCAGCACTGCTGGGCACCCCTGTGCCATGCCAGTTACAGGGGGTGGACTAAATGCTTAAGACCCCTCTTTTGAACTGTCTGCTGGATCAGCACTGGGGCAAGCATGTTTTAAAAAACCTTTTTATTGACAACGTCCATAGGTATAGACCATAATAATTCCCATCCTCTTCCCTCCTCCTACCCTGCTCAAATCCACCCCTCATGGAATCATCGATGCTTTCTTAATGCTCGAAGCCACCTGTGGAACTGGTTCCTTCGCTACTGAAGGGGAAACCAAGGTCAGAGAGGACTAGTAACTCCCAAGGAGGTTCAGTGACCTCGCCAATTGACCACAGTGCTTTGCTCTGTAGAGGTGCCTCAGAGGGATGGGACAGTGTAGAGACAGACAGGGCTGAAATAAAGCCCATGTGGACTGCTGCTTCCTCTTTAAGAGTGATGTCACCAGCCAGTAAGATGAGGCTCTGTGAGCAATCTGACCTCTGGATGAGCAGTTTCCTCACTACTCCCCCAGAGTTCGGTGCAGAAAGAGCATCCTGAGCCATTAATTTCCTTGCTGTGATCAAATACCTGACAGGAAGCAGCTTAAAGGAAGACGGGTTTGTTTTGGCTCACAGTTTGAAGGGACGCAGTCCGTCATGCCAGGAAAGGCAGGGTAGCAGGAGTGTGTGACATTGTGTCGACAGCCAGGAAGCAGAGAACACTGAATGCCTCTACTTAGCTTCTTCTCTTTTTTATATAATCTGGGACCCAGGCTGTGGAACTGTAGCTCACAGTGAGAATGGGTCTTCCCACCTCAATTAACCTAATCTGAAAACTCCATCCCAGATGTTGATCTCAGATTTGCGATCTGATCAAATTGACCATCAAATCCTGTGTGTGTCAAAATTCTATGTGTGGAAATGTCACATTTATTGCTTGGTATGAAGTTCCAACTACAGCATAAAACACTCTAAGCAAAGGATGCAGGATGGTGGGGGAGAGGGAAGACGGTAGAGGAAGGGAAAGGAGAAAGGAGACGTGAGGTTTCAGATGCCAATGGCTGTCACCTAGCTGTGGCCAAAGCATAAGGACCTGAACTGCTGGGCACCTGTCATCAGATGCTCCCCTGTCCGTAGTAATGTTCTCCTTGTCCACCTGCTTGGCCCAGCCATTGTTTCCCCTAAAAATTCTCCCTGTGACTTGTCGTGACCTCGCTATTCCCTGATGGCTCTGTTGCAACACCCCAGATAACCCAGAACTCTGAAGAGATGCCCGTAGAGGCCTCGATGGGTTTGCTAAAAGGATCTATGAGACCTTCGAGACAGCCAACTCATCAGTTGGGAAAACTGAGCATGAAGCTGGAGGGAAGCTCTCTGAAGTCACTCGTGATATGTGCCTGAGCTTCCCCCACCCCCGTCCCTCCCAGTGTCCTGGACTTTGTTTCATGAACGGACAGCAATGTTGAGGTACAGATGCTCTTGGCTACCTGGGGGTGACTAGAGACTGTCATCTCCTTATCAGTGGAGGGACAGATTACAGTGTGTTCCTGTTTCCCAGATATACATATCCCCACATACTCACCCTGATTCTGGCGGGAAAAGTTTCCTGAGTGGGGGGAGCCATTTCTCATCTTCCAGTGTAGAGGACCCAAGTGTGTCCAGGGTGAGGCCCGTGCCCTGCCTCTGAAACACACCACCTCCATTTCAGCCTCCAAAGTGGGCCCAGTGACCCCTCTACTGTCTTGCAGACTATTCAGATGGAGCCTTCCTGGGTGGATGCATAAAGTGTCTGTTACACCCTGTTCAAAGCTTTAGGGTTAAGGCTGGGACCTCCTAAGCCCTGTCTATGATCCCTGTACCTGAGGGGTCATGGACCCAGCACCTTGTGACAGGACAAATCCTCTCTGGATACTCTGGTTCTCTTAGAGGGCAAAGAGTCAGAAACTCCACCCAGCTATGGGCACTCTTCCAGAAGTCTCTGGGGTGAAATAGTAACTGGAGGTTGGGGCATCTTGCTCAGCTGTAAGCCACCATCAGAAGCAGCTGCAATGGAAAGCTGTGTCTGGTGGTGTGGCAGAGAAGAGGCACACCTGGCAGGCTGGCCTGTGACCCAGCATCCAGGGATGGTGGCTTTGCCCCCATCTCAGGACAACGGTGCCCTGCTCAGACACATCAGCACTCTGCCTCCACCAGGCTGCAGTGTGGCCGGCCTGGCGGATCCACCCTGCAATTTGCTGTTGGTCAGAGTGCTTAGTGAGGCAGAATCTACCTCGGCCATGGGGGAGGGTGGAGTTCATCACTTCAAGAAGAATACCGATGGGTTGAGGAGATGGCTCAGTGGGTACAGCGCTTTCTGTGCAAGTATAAGGACCTGGGTTCAGATCCCCAGCATCCACATCAATGCTGGCATGGTATTATGCACCTGCAATCCTAGCACTCGGGAGGCAGAGACTGGAGGATCTCTGGAGCAAGTTGGCTTGCTAGACGAGCTGAATCAGTGAGCTCTGACTGGGTTTAAGTGAGAAACTATGTCTCAGTAAATAACTGAAGGCAATAAAGATCGAGTTACTCAATGTTGACCTATGACCTCCACATGCACACACACGTGTGCATATACACATACATGTACCTGCAAGCATACACACACACACACACACACCAAATACACATACACAGCAAATGAAAGTGGTTCAATCACCAGAACACCCATGCACACAATGTCATTACAGTGCCAGCTGCCCAGGGGGGACTCCTTAGCCACCTTAGTGGGACCAGGGACGCATACATACCTTGTGGCAGGACCAGCCCTTTGTGTGTTCTCTAGTTCTGCTGGAACCTCCACTAGTTATAGGATGTCTTCAATAACTCTTCTTACAACTGTGTGTCCTTGGATACTTGCCCAGCCTTTCTGTACCTATGTTTCTTCTCTGTGTCCTGAGGCTGATGTGGGCTGTTGTGAGGGTTGAGTTGACACCCTAGAGAAGGTGAAGCCTCTGTAGTTTATGCCCCGAGTGTCTGAGCAAGGAAGCCATGTGTGTGTGTTAGCCTTTATGAGCATCGAGCGTGGATATCCCCCATCGGCATGTCATAGCAACCCTTCCATGAAGAGAAGGAAGTTTCCTGCTAGGGTTCTGACAGCCAGACCCAGGGTCTAAGTGGCTTAACTGAACGAGAGCATCACGCCCACCTCAGCATCGCCAACACCAGGCACTGAAATGTTCTCCATTTTTGCCCTTATAGCACACCCAGACCAATTAGAGTTTGATTATATCTCATTGTAAAACTTGTTTCCTTCCCTTTGAACTGTCCCCATCACACGAGACACATATCTGTGTGCCTATGTGTGCGTGCACACACATAGACATGCAGCACATGACACAGATAGACACATATACACCCTGTGTGATACATGCTGTGTAGAAGTTTCAAGTTTTATGTACTCAAGCAAAAAGGTCTTTTCTGACATGGATTTGTGTGTGGGGGGCATCTAGAGTGGTCTTTCTTACTCTCAGGCCATATGAGAAATCCATGTGTGCCACCCCCACCCCAATGTGTTTCATGGCTTCATCTTCATATTTAAAACTCTTCCCTAAGCTGGGGAGGTGACTATGTAGATAAAACTCTTGCTACACAAACATGATTACCCAAGTTCAGGTCCCCAGACCCCACATAAAATTCAGAAGCTGTGGTGGGCTTCTGTAATAGCACGTCAACAGTGAGGCAGGGATGGGAGAATTTCCTAGAAGCTCACTGGTCAGCTAGCTTGGTGAACAGAGCTATGAATGAGGGACCCTGCTTCAAAATAAGGGGGAAGGAAGGGCTGACACTCGAAGATGTCCTTTGGCCACCTCACATGGCATTCACACATGAACATGCGTGTACATCCACACATAGAAACAGAAAATGAAACTCTAACCTTCTGGAATCTACTCTTTAGTGTCTTGTAAATAGGTTTGTGTTTCCTAACTGTGTTCTTGCTGTTGTATAGCCAATTCCTCTGCATGGAAACATTCATTCCCAAGGGGAGCGGGGAGGCTCAGGAGACTGAGGAGGTCAAGTCTGGGAGAGCTGAAACAGGGCCACATCCCAAGGTTGAGGGGAAGACCCTGATCAGTGTTGTGTGACAATTACAACAGTCCCTTCTCTGGGGAAGAGAAACACTCAGGAGACCAATGAGCCTGGGGAAAAGGGGCAAGCCCCCTCCCTAACGTGATATAAAGAGAAAACAACTACTTGGGAAGAGACTCTCCCACCTGCCCTGCCCAGCTGCCCTGCCAGCCATGCAGTGAGCCCCAGAGACGCAGCTATGGTGGGCTTTTCAGTGAGGTAGCTGCCCTTGAGCCATGCATCCTAGAAGCAACTCCTGACCCTGCTCTGAAAGTAACCCCAGTAAACTCATTGCTTCACCAAACCCTTATGGGTGCAATAGTATTTTGCCTGTTGTCTGAGCCCTATCTGGGTGCGTAGACATGTGTTCGTGTCTCCCCAGAAAAAAAGTTTCCTGTAACAAAATCTTTATAAAGCAGCTGATGATTCTACATGGGTTTGTTGGCAGGGCCTTTGGGTGGGGCAGGTGTGACCAGCCTTTGGGCTCTGCCCCACGTGGTTCTTTAGCTGGGTCTCCACCCTCTCTGTGGAGGATAGCACTTGGCTAAGGAGTGCCATCCATCTCAGAGCAGGGCTTCTTAAGCTTTTTCAGCTCACAACCTATGCAATTCTGGGTATATAGGCATATAAAATAAGTATATAAACATTTACTGATAATAAACCATAAAGAAGTTTATTTGGAAACAGTGTCGCCATTATTAAAGAGAAAAGCAATTTTGCATACTAATGAGATGGATATGCTGTTTTGAGTTTTACGTAAAGAACTAAATCTTGGCTGGATATCTGAATACTGTAAGATGTAAAACACGAATGTTTTTCAGAGTTGGTTGATATTTTGATTTTATAATTGCCGATGCTGAGAACACAGCTTTGCATAAATACATAGTACAAAATGATAGGAATATGTTTAGAGCCATTTCAGAAATTGTTAGCAATTCTGTTCTGATCCCAAACCAAAATTCATTAATTTTTTTTAAATGAAGCTCCAGGCAGCAACTCAAACAGCAACTTCTGTATATAACTGAGGCTAGTCTTACACTCCTAACCCTCTGCCTCTACCTCCCAGGTGCTGGGAATTGCAGCATGCCCTGTCACACCTGGCTCAAAACAGTGATCTTTGAAGCCAAACATTCCTATATAATACAACTCAAAAAATTACTAACTTAATAGTTACATGCTGAGGAATGACCGTGGGAAAAATAGTACATCTTATTTCATAATTAAACCATTCTGCTTCTATAAGAGCAGAGAAAACACTGCAACAAATCTGAGCTGAGCTACTTCAGGTGTGAGGGCGTGCACAGTGCAAAGCACACATGTCAACCAAGGCTGCAGTGAAGCCACATAGTGCAACCCGGGAGAGAGCTGCCAGAAACACCCCAGGACCATTATGCATTTTATTTTGAATTAATTTTTGGTGGCAGTACATTCAGAAACTTTTTCCTGTTGCCAAAATGTTCATGACCCCCACTGTTGCGGTCAGCTTTCTAGTTGCTGCACAGAAAGAACCCAAACAAAAGCAGCTTGTGGAGGAATGGGTTTATTTGGCTTACGGACTTGAGGGGAGACTCCATCCTGGCAGGGAAAATGATGGCATGAGCAGAGGGGTGGACATCACCTCTGCCACAGCACTGGAAACAGTGGCAGGAAGGTGTGCCAAACTCTGGCAAGGGGAAGCTGGGTTATAACCCCATAAGCCCGCCCCTGACAACACAGCTCCATCGAGGTTGCAAAATCCAAACTGCCATCAGCTGAGGATTGATCTATCAGAACACATTCAATTGTTTGTGGGGGACACCTGTATCAAACCATGACACCCACATTCAGGTATGTGACCCCATATGGGGTGGTGGCCCACAGTGCACGCAAAGCTGACAACAGAGTGAAGGAGGCAGGAGGAACTGCTCACCCTTTGGATCCTAGACCGGCTGTTGTCTCCCACAGCATCCAAAGAAGCACAGAGCCCACAGACTGGGAGAGGGGGACACCGTGTTGTGGGACTCTGCCTCAGCCAGCTTCAGGGAGGATTGGCTGGTAATTAGCACCACCTGTGGTAATGAAGATTCCTTCACCTTAGAGTCACCCTAAAAAACACCAGGGGGCGAGTCACAGATGAGTCATCTCAAAAGGGACAGCCAAAGAAGACCCTTGTTCCCCCCTCCCCCAGGAGAGGTCTGAGTCCTCCTACCCAGAATATTCAGCACTGGGCAATTTTCTCCAAAGCGGAGTTTGACTTGATGGAGTCCCATGGCTACGATGGCCAGGTCCCCACCATGGTGTGCCCTGCTTGTCTTCTGCCCCTCGGTGCTGCCGCTTGTCTGGCTCATTCCCAGGCCCCCTCCTGGCAGACACTGCCAGCCTGCCTCCCACAGCAGGGCTCCCAGCACTGGTGACACCTCAAGCTCTCCCAGCAGATGGCCTCCGTCACTCAAGGCAGGCAAGCAAGCTCTTTGTCACCAGCTTCAATAGGACCAGACAGCAAAGGGCTGAAGGAGAAAGAGTCACCCTTGGCCACGTGGGAGAGTTCACTCCCAAGAAGCCAGAGGAAGTGGCCCTGGAGTTGATCAGTTCACCGGCTGCAGCAGCGTCCCTTTGGGGGAGCAAAGAAACCCTGATGAGAGCCGACAAAGAGAGGCTGGAGAGAGAGAGCCAGTTCCAATTCTTGATCTTGTGTCCTTACCTGAATCCACCTGGGAGCCATCATGGAGCGGCGTTTTGTTGCATTGGACAGGTCTTCATCTTGTTATTGCTTTGAGTGTGTGTGTGTGTGTGTGTGTGTATGTGTGTGTGTGTGTGTGTGTGTGTGTGTGCCCGAGCGTGCGTGTTTATGTGTAGGCACATGTGTGTACGGGTGCTCATGTGTGTGTGCATGTGGAAGCCAGAGGCTGGTGTTGGGTGTCTTCCTTCATTGCTCTCTACCTTATCATTTTGAGACAGGGTCTCTCGCTGAATTTTGAATCACCGATTTAGCTAGTCTAGCTAGCTCGTGAGTCGTGGGGATCTGCCTACTTACCTCCTCGGCGCTGGGGTTCAAGGCGCACTCCATCACCTCAACATTTACATGGATGCTGGTGATCTGAACTCAGGTCCTCCTCCTGCTTCTGAGACAACGCCCGGGCTCCTAAGTTGATCAGCTTTGTTACATATCCCATTAAGGAAAAGCCTCCCCTCTTTTTTTTTTTAAAGTTCTAGTGTGTGTTCTGCTGAAATTTATCTTTCTAAATTGTGATGTCTAAACTGGGGGGACAGCTGGTTTTCCAGATCTCATGAAATGAAAGGTCACATTTAGAACATCAACGCCATGAGGGCCACATCCATCAAGGAGGGACTCAGAATGGAAACATTTCCTCAGAGCCTGGCCCAACGCGAGGCACTCCTTTTCCTTTCAAAGCCCCCAAAGATTATTTTTAGCATCTGAAATGTCTCTTCCCCCTCCTAAATTTGAATTTTTTTGTTGCAAGGAAACAAATGTGTTTGTCTTCCCCCAGAAAACCAAAACTCAGCTGAAGTCACACACACACACAAAAAGCCTGTGGCCTCACTCAGTGAGGAGACAGACACCCTCCACTCTCCAGTCTGGGCTGAAATTTCCCTCTGATGAATGAGCGAGCACCACGGTGGCCCTGCTTGACTCCAGATGCCAGACTCACAGCAGCACAGTCTGAAGGACAAAGAGTCTGAGGTTACATCTCTGGGACCTGTGCGTGGGCAGTAGATGACCCCCTGAGATGACTCTTGTCCCCTCCAGAGGCAAGAGGCAGGAAAGCCTGAGCCCCTCCTCAGGCAGATGGGGAAAGCGCAGTGTGCACTCCTTCTGGTGGGCTCCGCATTCTTTCCTAGTGAAGTATTGTGCATGGAAAACCAGAATATATGGTCAGCACTCTTCCTATAAACAGAGCGATTGTACATTGGGAAAGAATAACTTTGCAATGACTGGAGGGTTGCCATGGTTACCCTCCCCCAGCCATGTGGCTCCAGCGTGCTGCCGACGTGGAGCTGTTCTCTCTTCCTCTGCTGCCCTGGGACTGTCACTGATGACACGGTGTGCTTTGACCTTCCCCAGCTCCAAGGCCCTGCTGTCACAGGAAGTCATACATGGAAGTCCAGGGTGTGAAGTGGACCCAGATGGGGATTCCTGAGTTGATTCCCCAAGGAGCGTGCTTCCCTTTTTCCTGTGGGTCCCCCTCTTCCAGGGATTCCCTGGGATGGTCAGGGGATTCCTTGACCCCCCCGCCCCAAACAAAAGCAGTGCTAAAACACCAAACTGCTCCATTTCCCCTCAGGCCTGGCTTCTCACTCCACTTGTCGAAATCCAGGCAGGCCTGACCTCCCAGAGGACAGTCATCTCAGGATGAGCATTGCCCAGAGTGTGGACATGGAATTATTTTCTCACTAGTTTTCAGCAGAAACTCAGATGTTTTCCTAGAGGAATAAAAAGCCTGGCTCCACACCATGCTGAAAATCTCAGGCAAGAATTCCACACACACACTCTTGAGAAGAGGTTTTGCCTTTTTGCACGGCTAGTTACATGAAGCTAATTCTTTCAACCACCCGTTGAGAGAGAGAGAGGCCGTGAACAATGAAGCATCAGTCCGTCCCACGACTTTTGAACAAGTAATTAAAAGCACACTTGCCATTCATTAAGATAGGCCACGTAGACAAGCCTCAGCCAGTGCAGATTACTTATGGCTGAGGCGTTCCAAGCCATAGCAGCCCTGTCCTTAGGGATCATGCTGTCACTGTCCCGTGTGCTGGAGGGAAGGAGGAAAACTTTTGACTTGGGCAGAAGCAGTATGTGCTGGATGCTATGGGGTGGCGAGGGAGCCTGCCAGAGCCCCTTCCCGCACCACCTCTGCCCCCCCATGGTGCCCACCTTCTTCTCTCTTGATGCCCATTAGGGACTTTTCGTGTTGGTTTTCAATCTTGCCACAGAGGTATGCACAGGTGGGTCCTCCAGAAGCCTTGGAGGTGGCAAATTAGGCTTGGATGAAGCTGGGGTTTGAATGCGAATCCCCTCCCCCCATCATCCACTCATGTGTTTAAATCCTTGGTCCCCAGCTGGAGTCTCTGTTTGGGATGCTTGTGACAGCTTTAGGAGCAGAGCCTTACTGCAGGACTGGCTTTGGAGGGTGGCCCTTGAGGGTTTGGAGCAGCCCCATGACCCGTTCACTCTGCTTCCTGCCTGCTGATGTGATCAGCTCCATCGGCTCTAGAGAGTGACCAATGTTTAGGATGTGCTTCTGGGATCAGGCTGTACCACTCTGGTCCAGACAGGTGCTGAGGGAGATCCTTGACCTAGAAGGGCATGTGTGACCTCCACAGCTCTTCCTGTTCTGCTCAGACTGCAACACGGGACCCACCTGGGGTGGCCTTGACCCTTCTTCTCAGGGCCAGGATGGGACCACAGCCCCTCCCACTGCAGCCAGTCTCATAGAGGAGATGGGTGTCCCTCACTTCCCCCTTGACTCCTATAGCTTTGGCAGGTCCCCCTGTCCTGCTGGTCATCCACACTGTCACCTCTTCAGTGTGGGGCTTCGGTTGCCCTGTCCTCAGGCTGCCCAGGTGCCATCAGTTGTGAGCCAGGGAACACATGGAGACAAAAGTTGTATTCGCTTTGCTTCCTCCTAGCTTAATTTGTGGGTCTCAGGGTGAGGGGCCCCACATTGCCATTGATGGTGGTTACCATCAGGGAGAGCTGAAGGAACTTCCTGTCTTTGGTCAAAGCATTCCCGTCTGGGAACGTGGACATCTGGGCCTAGAGTGATGGGGACAGGAAAATAAGAGACAGGAAACTCCTGGAGGGGGGTGCAGAGCAGACCTACCTAATCCATCCTCTCCCCTGGATTCTTAGACCTATGAATTGTACCCCTGGGAACAGAGCGCCATCTAATGGTCACTGGCTTTGGGTGTGCCATGTTCTTTCCTCTCTGTCTGAGACCATTCCTGCTGCTATAACAAAACACTTTAGTCAGGGCAGCTTATGAAGAACAGGCATTTATTGCTCACGGTGCTGGAGACTGCCAAGTTTAAGGCCAAGATAGTGACAGGTTTGGTGTCAAGGGAGAGTTTAGTCTCTGTCCCCAAGATGGCACTTTGAATGCTGTATCTCTGTGGGGGATAAATTTGGTATCCTTACTTTGGATAGAAGGACAAACAGGGTGTAGCCGGGTCCCTTATGAGGCACTGACCCTGTTCATGAGGGTGGAGCCCTCTTGACTTCATTACCACCTAAGGCTCCCCTGCACCACTATTGCATTGGTCTTGAGTTCAACATGGGGATTTGGGACACACATGCATCCTCAGAGCATAGCACTGACCCTCGCAAAGCATGCATGGCTGAAAGGCCCTCTGTGGATCCTGTTTGGCCAGGGGCAGTGTGTTGGAGCCCAGTCACATTGGCTTATGGGAACCAGCTCTGGGATCACTTCTCAGCTCTACTCTACAAGGCACATGGGGAGCTGGGACTGTAGCAAGCTGAAGTACCACGGAGGTTGGTCCATCTACACAGGGCTTCCCAGTGTGCCTATTCAGCAAGGAAGCAACAGAAAAAGAATTGTATGACTCAGTGGTTAACGCACTTGCCTGCAAAGCCTGACAACCCAGGTTGGATTCCCCAGTACCCACAGAAAGTCAGATGCACAAAGTGGTGCACACATCTGGAACTCATTTGCAGTGGCAAGAGGCCCTGGCACACCCACTCTTTCTCTGCTTGCAAATAAATTAAAACTATTTTTAAAAAAATAATTAAGACTTAGACATTTTATAAAACTTTTTTTTTCTTTTTTTAATGATGCTGGAACTCAAACCCACTTCTCGCTCATGCTGGGCAAGTGCCCGACCACTGATCTGCAGCCCAGGCCAGGGGAAAGTCATTTTTTAACAGGCTTCCTTACCATGCTCTCTGACATATGCATGCTCTGCTTTAAGCTGTAGGCTGGGCAGTGCATGAAAGTGGCAGGAAGAGGGGTGGGCTTGGTGCTTGGGCCTCTGAAGGGCTTCCCTGGCTGGGTGGAGGGATCTCACTTCTCCCCTGGGGCCTCATGGAGGACTCCCTGGCCTGCCTTCCCAGGAATACTTCTACAGGCTTTCTGGCCTAGAGCCTCTTTCTTGCTTATCAGATGTTTGGAACATTCATTTTAAGTGCTCTAGCCAAGTCTATATATTTTTTTCTTACCATTAAAATTTTTTTTTCCTGGGCTAAGGAGATGGTTCAGTCAGTAAAGTGCTTTCCTTGCAAGCATGAAGACCTGAGTTTGACTCCCAGATCCCATGTAAAAATCCTAGACATGGTGGTGTGCACATATAATCTCAACACTGGGGAGGTGGAGACAGGAGGATTCCCGCGGCTCATAGGTCGTCCAGTGTAGTTGATTCTGTGAGCTCCAGGCCAAAAAGAGGTGGATGACATTCTTGAAGATGACATGGAGGTTGTCCTTGGACCTCCATGGGCATACACAAATGTGCATACGTGCGTGCATACACGCACACATCAAAAGAAGAGTTCCTTCCTTATGACAGGAAGTTTTTTTAAGGTTTAAAGACACTTTTTAAGGTTTAAGAGAAGGAAAGAGGAGGAAGTCCAGAGAGCTCCTGCCAGGAGGGAGATGAGGGGGGTAAAGCCCCGACAGGAACTTCTATGTAAGCTGTCAGCCTTCACCTCCGTTTTGTTTCTAGAGCCTGATGGAGACCTCACTCCCAGCTTCTGATGCCCTCCATTTCCCTCATTCTTACCTTTGATTCCCACAGCCAGCTATAGGGCATGGTCATTTATTCCACTGTGGTTGCCCCCAAACTCCATCTTCCACCTTCTTCTGGACACCTGTGCTCCATTCGCAATTCTGAGTGGCCCGAGTCAAGACCCTGTCCCTCCCGCAGGGGCTGTGTCCAGGGTTAGAGCTGTGATTGATTAACAATGTCTGCAGTGGGAAGGGGAAGGAAGCAAGCAGGGCTAGTAGGTCTTTGTTATCTACTGGTCCCAGGCTGGCTGGTTTCATCACCAGCCGCCCTCAGAGCTCCCACACCCCATTTTATGTCCTTTATGAGGAAGACACACGATGACCTTGGATGAGAGCTGAGGGAACTGGATGAATTTAGAGAAGTGTTCCCCAGGGCATTCCCTTGCAGATGGCTGGACCAGAAGTCAGGCTGGTGTGGAATCAGGGGGTCTGCATGGGAAGCCCCTTTGTCTTGGGAGAGCAAAAGGCTCAGTGAATCATGGAGATCTTGGGTCCTGGTACCCTGGCCTCCTCACTTCAAGTGGAGAGCCCAGGGGTGCTGAGAGGTGCCCAGCAAAAGCCACCATGACCGGGAGCAGTGGGGACAGATGGAAGATGAGGGCTGCTGATTGATCTATGTACCTGAGCCAGCAACATGTCCCTGGCTGGCTGTCACAGAGCTGGAGAGTACATACGTGTACGTGGGGTACGCGTATTTTCTCACTAGTCTGAATGTCCACACAGTGAGGTTGGAACTGGACACTGTCCACCTGAGGTCCTGCTCTGTGGACTCAGATAATACATGGGCCATGTCTGAAGCTTACAATTTTCCTTTTAATGTGTGCTGTTCTTCCTTGGACTGGGGTTTGAAGAATTTAGCCCTTGATACCCACAGGGCTCAGCCCAAGGTAAAGTCTAGGATGTATCTGTGAAAGATGGACTTTTGCTCTGTAACTCAAAGCTGAAATGACAGAAATACAAAGCACATCATCAAAGCCAATAGAGGACCCTACATGATATCCAAACTGATGAGACAGTCAGTCCTGTCTGGCTCTTTGTCCCAGAGAACCCCACCCCTTATGGAAAATGGATTAAGAATATATCACTCCTCATCTGACCTGACCTCCTGGTGGCTGGTCTGGGAGGAGGTTCCCATCCCTCCCCCGATCCCCAGCCCCCTCTACTCTCTCCATAGGGAAGAGCTATTGGTCAGCCTTGTCCAGGATGATTAAAACTCACTCCGTTAACTGTTGACTCACAGTCTGAAAATGTGCTCACGGCCCAGTTGTGGCCAGCGAGCTCCGGCTGGCCTTCTGTGGGAGGGCTCCCCTTCCAAGCACGTGCGGTCTCCAGTGCTTTCCTTGCCAGCCTCACGGAGACCTTCCTAACGGGACTTGCATGTTCCTGCTCAGCCTTTAGCCACTGGCTTTGGCCCGAGACCTAATCAAGGAGGATGGAGGGAGGAAGCCATCTGGGGAGGAATCAGTACTCAGAAGAGAAAGGAAATTGCCCTGAGATGATTGAAACAGCAAGAAGAAGGGAGCCTGCATGGCCAAGTTTAAGTTCAGCAGCAGGGGACTTGAGGGAGGTTAGGTGGGTGGGGAGCTGTGATCCAGCCACATAGGGGGCTTACTCTGCTGACACTGGAGTCCGTGGGGGACATATGGAGATCATCTCTTCTTCTGTTTCCTTGAATGCCAGAGAGCTGGACAGACCCGTTGGTCACACCAAAGAGGTGTTAGGGCCCCAACAACACAGTGGAGAGGGTCAGCATGACTGTGACTGGGATCTTCATGTAGCCCACATGGCCAGATTGCCTAGACTGGCCTCCTGCCTCACAGTCCGCATCCCTTGAGGACTTTACATCCCCAGGAAGTTCTTTGGACCCCTTGTACCATTTGTCCCTTTAGTGCCTGAGGGCAGGCCTGGTTGTTGTTCCTTCAGGGTCCCTGTGACTGGCTCAGAGCCGCTGGCCATACTTGTACATGAACCTCAGATTGTAAGAAACCCAGGGTTCTAGGCACACGTTATGTTCCAGCCCCTGGGCAAACATACTTTCCCTTAGGACAAACCAGACTGGAACATTTCCCTTTTGGGAGAGCGGAAGGGACCGGGCAGGCTGATGGGGAGACTGGCCAGGGCCACAGCCAGCTGTGGCCAGCAACGTGGCACCCACTGGTTGATGTGGGCCTCCAGCTCAGCCTCAACCCAGAGGTGTGGAGAGACTGGTCAGCCACAGGACAGTGGATACAGCTCCCCACAGAGCCTCTCCTGGCTCCCACCTGGCTTTACTGCAGCTGGGCAGCTCAGGCCAATGTGCTTTGATTTGGGGGCAGAAGTGGACACTGATTTGTCAACCACCTGGGCGGCCTGTCACTCGATGGCATTTGTCCCCACAGCTGCATGTAGCAGGGAGCACCTGAGGGCCTACTATGTACCGGCCTGGTGCCATGCTGGCTGAAGAAGGAATGTGGACTCCATATTGAGTTGGAGGAATAGGGCAGGAGAGCCAGGTCAGGGAGACATTCTGCACCTTCCTTCCTTCCTTTCTTCCTTCCTTCCTTCCTTCCTTCCTTTCTTCCTTCCTTCCTTCCTTTCTTTTATCCTTTCTTTCTTTCTTTCATCCTTCCTCTCTCCCTCTCCTCCCTCTCTCTCTTTCTTTCTTCTTTCTTTCATCCTTCCTTCCTCCCTTCCTCCCTCTCTCTCTTTCTTTCTTCTTTCCTTCCTTTCTCTCTTAGTCTTATGTGCTTATGTGTGCACATGTTTGTGTATGTGGGGGTGTGAGCATATGTGTACATGTGCATGTGGAGATCAGAAGACAATGTCAGGTGTTATACTTATGAACACCGACCACCTCTTTTTAAATTTTTTACTTCTTAATTTTTTCCAATTTTTATTTATTTGTATATATGTGTGCTGGTACTTACACATGCACATGTGTATGGGCCCACCAGGGTTTCTTGCCTCTACAGATGAATGCCCATCTGGTTTTATGTAACTGGGGAATTGAATCCAGGCCAGTAGACTTTGCAAGCAAATACCTTTAACTGCTAAGCGATCTTTCCAGCCCCCCAAAATTCACCTCTTTTCAAAACAGGGATTTTTATTGGCCTGGAGCTCACCTTAGGTTAGACTAGCTGGCCAGTGAGCTTCAGGGACCCTCTTGTCTCCACCTCTCCAGCACTGGCACATACCAGCACGCTTGGCTTTTTATGTTGGTACTGGAGATCAAAATCAGGTCCTCATGCCTGTGAGGCAAGCAACTTACCAACTGTGAAATCTCCCTCACCCCATTCTGTACCTTTCATTCAGTTCTTCCTGGACACTGACTGCCCTATGAGATCTGAACAGGACAAGGACAGGACCCCTTCCATCCTCTGCACTCTCGGGAGCTTAGTGGGTATCTCAGTGCCTGGCTGGACAACGAAGAAGTTTCAGCTGGTGGGACTCAACAGCCCATTAAGAGGCCAAGTCCATATATTTTTCTTCCCTGATACCCTGGGTTTCCTCAACCACTCATTGCTCCCTAGAGAACTCAGCTTTCCCTGGTGCAATACCAGATTTCCTGTGCAACCCTGGAAGGTCTCAGACCCACTTCTGGCCTAACTACTGCTTGGTTCAGCAGTCCTTCCTCTTCACACATTCTAGCCCATCACCTGCAGACGGATTTCAGAGGGCCGTAGCAAGGAAGGGCTTTGTTCCTTTGGGCTCACAGGGAAGGAATGATGGGAGGAGGACTCTAAGGGAGATTCAGAGTGATATGTTTCCTGCTGGCCTGGCAGTGTGAACTGGTGTTGAAGATGACAGGATGGTGCAGGGGGCAGGAGAGCAGCTTCACTGTAGAGAGATCCAGGCGACAGAGAGAGGGGGAGGGAGAGAGACAGTAGTGGGTATGTGGGTATAGGTATTTGAGGCTCAAGGAAGAAGAGGAGACATGAGAGCTCCAGGGGACCCGACACAGCCTGGAGGAAGCAGGGGGCGGCTCAGAGGGGTCCCCTCTCACTCAGGCTGGGAGTTCTCCTGCCCTGATCACTTTTCCACCCTGGGATTCTGCTCTTCATCAGAGAAATGGGCTGATGTCTCCTGCTCTCCCCTTGTTCAGATGTGATGGTGTGAGGGACAACAGTCCAGTTGGAGAAGTTTCTCCAGCATCTTAGTCTAGCTTTTGCAGCTGTCACAGAACATCACAGACTGGGAGTTTTGGCTCATAGTTCTAAAGGCCTGGAAGTCCAAGAACATGGTGCTGCCATGGGTGGTCAAGAGATGTCAGAAGGGCGAGTGTTTGAGATACAGCAAGGAAACGGGGTTTGCTATGGTTTGCGTCTGCAATATCCCCAGGCTCATGTTTGAATACTTGGGCCAGCTTGTAGAACTTGTTAAAAACTGTATGCATGTTCATGTGTGTGTGTGTTCATGTTCATGGGTAGGCATATTCATATGTGTGTGTGCATGTTCGTGTGTGTGCATGTTCACAGGTGTGCATGTTCATGGGTGTGTTCATGTTCACAGGTGTGCATGTTCATGGGTGTGCATGTTCATGGGTGTGTGTTCACAGGTGTGTATGTTCATGTGTGTGCATGTTCATGGGTGTGCATATGAAGGCCAGAGGACAATCAGCAGTGTTGTTCCTTAGAAACTCCATCCACCTTTTAAAAAATATTTTTATTTATTTATTACAAGCAGAGAGAGAGAGAGAGAGAGAGAGAGAGAGAGAGAGAGAGAGAGAGAGAGAGAGAATAGGCATGCTGCATGCTGGGGCTTCCTCCAGCCATTGCAAATGGACTCCAGATGCATGCACCACTATGCATCTGGCTCTGCATAGTTACTGGGGAATCAAACCTGGGTTGTTATGCTTGCAGACAAGCGCCTTAACCACTGAGACATCTCTCTAGCCCTCCATCTCCCACTATTTTGAAGGCTGTGGAATTTTAGAAGGTGGAGCCTAACTGATGATGAAAGTGACTAGAGATGCCCTGGTTCTGGTCCAACTCTCACTTTCCTGATCTGTGATGTATGAACAGCTGTTGGTGTGAGTTCCAGCTTACTCTCTTATTTTCCTGCCTGTCATGATGTGAACAAGCAGCCGCCTCACATTCCTGCTGCCTGCCACAGACAGGGTCTTCCCCTTTATCATGAAGTGAAGATTCTCTCAGACCAGGAGCCAAAGCATACCTTTCCTCACTTAAGTTTTCTTCAAAGCAGTGAGAAAAGTAACCTAGGGATGAATTGTTCTCTCCAGCAAACCCAGTTCCCAAATAACACCACCAGTTCAGGAGGGCTTGCTCTCATGACCAGTCACTGCTGAAAGGCCCTATCACTCACTGCTATGCTAATAGCTTGAGCTTTGAGGGACCTTTGAGCCACTGACTATTCTCGTGGGACCCTGGACACACTGCTTGCTGAAGCACCTCTCTCTCTCTCTCGGTTAGCTGCACATCCAGAGCACTGTTGGCCTGAACCCTGGACTCCCTGGCCCTGTTTAGAATAGCAAAAGCACCTTCCAGGCAGGCAAACTGCCCTTGTGGACTCAAGACCTCCATCATGATCTACAGATGGGCTGTGTCTCTGGCCATAGCCGTGGCAGACATCACCAATCAATTACTGAGCAGACTCATTTCCACCAAGTGGTGCTGGCTTCAAGTCCTCTTTATCTGGAGTCCTCATTCTCTGCTCTGCAACCATGGTTGGATCCCAGGTACTCCCAGGAATGATTCACTGGCTTTTCTGGCTGAGGTTCTACCATGTTCCTGGCTCTGCGTGACAAACAGAACATATGGCAAATCTGTATGTGCCGACCTTTGTCTCCTGAGGACAAGCTGCGGAATGTGTGCTCTGGGCAGGGGCCAGAGGATGGCCTGCGAAGGAAAGGAGGTCCTGGCTGGGCATCTGGACACCAGACGTGAGAGGCTGAGCTCATCCTGGGTTCCAGCCAAGCTCTCCCCTAGCATCCCTGGAGTCAGCTCAGGCTCGGCGTGTGTGTGGGGGTCAGGCTGAGGTTTGAAGTGTCCAGAGAAGCCCAGAGAGTCAGTGGTCTACAGACAGTGTATCCAGCTGTATAGACTGTCCTGCTGCTGTGATTTGTGGACACAGGAAGATTTGGGAAGCTCAGAGGGACCTTTGCTGTGTCCATCCAAGTTACCCCTTCCTGCTGAGTGGCCATGGGCATCTCACTTTCCCTTGCTGGGCTGTGGTTTCCTATTCATCGGTCTTGCATTTTCTTCAGTAGCTGTGTCTTAGTGGATTCTGTCTTCTCGGCCAGCATTTACAACTGCACAGAGGGAGGAGAGTTCAAGAAAACGCGAAAGAGAGATATGACAATGTAGGAAAGCTATTGAAAGAAATACCCCAAGGATTACTGAAGTGATATATATTTTTTTTGAGACAGGGTCTCACGTAGTTCAGACTACATGAGCCTTGAACACACCACATAGTCAAGGATGACCTTGAACTTCTTTTATAAAAAATATTTATTTTCAAACAGAGAGAGAGAGAGAGAGAGAGAGAGAGAGAGAGAGAGAGAGAGAGAGAGAGAGAAGAGTGATAGACAGTGCCAGGGCCTCCAGCCACTGCAAATGAACTCCAGATGCATGCGCCACTTTGTGCATCTGGCTTCATGTAGGTACTGGGGAATCAAACCTGGGTCACTAGGCTTTGCAGGTAAGTACATTATCCATTTACTATCTCTCCAGCCCAACCTTGAACTTCTGATCCTCCTGCCTCTACATCCTGAATGCTAGGAGTATAGACATGTGCCACCCAGTGCGGTTTTATGTGGTTAGGCAAGCACTCTACTGATTGAGCTCGATCCCCAGCTCATTTTGTAATCATTGATAAACTATCATGTTCTGGAAGGAAGGTCTTTGGAGCCAGCTGGGACTTGCAGACAAAAGAGCCCCTGTGTTTCAGATGGGGGTGAGAAGGGCAGGGCCAGCCCAGAGTCCCCAGGCTGACTGTGTGGGTGGCTCTGAATCCAGGCAGTCCTCTTGAAATTTTCCCGTTCCCTCTTAGTAACCTCTCTGGGACACACTCCTCCCTCAAGGAGCTTCCAGTCTCTGGAGGCCTTGTCAAAGTTGTGTGAACCGAATTTGGGTCTCAGCAGAGGGGACAGCTGCTATCACTCCATTGCATAAACGAGGGGACTGAAATCCAGGGGACACTGACTTTTACCCCATGTACAGGGCCCAACTCTGCACCCTTGGTCGGTGAGTCCCAAAAGAAGGCAGACTCCTGATAGACATCAGGGTGCCTCGGGGCTGGAACGGGAGAGGGGTCCCTCACAGATGATGCTGGACGGCGACATGCCAGGGAAGCCTGCCAGCAAGGCTGGGTGTGGAGCCAATGGCTGTCCAACACTTGAACCACGTCAGCCCCTAGCTGCAGACTCTGGCCCAGATGGCCTGGCCACTCTATACATTATCCATCTGTGGAGATATGCTGTTTGCAAGGAAACAGATTTCAGAACTCTGGGTTCTGAAATCCCAACCCACCCCCACCCCAATGTTCTAACAGAGCAGGAAGTGAGTGGAGGCTGGGCTGCGTTCCTCACGAAGCTCACCAAGATTAGGAGGCCTCTGCCCAGCCAATCAGCTTTGTAGAAGAGCCACTTGGCCAACAGATGTGTACTGAGGAGAGAAAGAGGCCTGCATGGAGGAACGGTATGTCAGAGGTGGACTTATCTTCTTTTTCCTCTCTCCATACCCCAGTGGCTGTCACATTGTTGGCGTTTGGCTGCCATATACAACTGAGTCCTTTACCTATCTTTCTGCCTTCTGGGTTCACTTTCTACCTGTAAACAGGTTGGTTTGCTGCTTTGTGAGAGTAATGTGGGATTTTTCTCATCGAATTTTTTTTTGGGGGGGACAGGGTCTCGAGTGGTTCAGCAGACTTCAAACTCCTTATGGAGCTAAGGATGACCTTGAACTCCTGATCTCCCTACCTCCACTACCCATTGCTGAGATTACAGGTGTGAGCTGTCACACCTAATTTTTTTGAGCTGTAAGACTATATTATTTATTTATTTGTTTAATGAGTTTATCATAAGCATTTTAACTGATACAACAATTTTACATATTTATAGAAATACTGTGGAATGGTTTGTTGTTTTTTTTATAGAGCCTTGATATAGACTTATTTTGAACTCTCTGTGTAACCCTAACTAACCTTGAACTCAGAGTGATCCTCCTGCCTCAGCTTCCCATGAATTACAGGTGTGTACCACCATGATTGGCCACAGGGCCATTTTAATGAAAAAGTGTCATATTCATAAAAGCAATTGAGGAAGGCACCCAACATCACCCTCTGACCTCTGACATTTTAATACTGTATGTAATGTCTCGTGATCAGATCAAGCTCACTAGTTCGTCCATCATACCTCCATTACCTCAAACATTGATCATTTCTTAGAACTTGGCCAGTTACTTGGACACAGTCAACGGTAGCTACTCTGCAGTGTTCTGGAATACGAGCAGTTATTCCTCCCTCCCTTATCGATTTCCCTCCCCCAACCTTCCCCCTTCCCAGCATTTAGAGGAATAGGGGAGGGTCTGCGAGGCCTCTGATGTGGAGAACATGTTGGGAAACATGGAAGCAGTTCGGTATTTGCCCTGTCACATGTTCCTCTGTCCAGTCAGCATGACTTCCTGACCAGGTGTTGGAGAGCCACCAGAACCAGTGACAGGCACCACAGTGACGTGGGTGGCCTTGCATATCCTCACTCCACACCTCAGAGCTGTGTGAGTGTCTGCGGGCAGCCTCATCCACACTCATCCACTAGTGGGACCTGTCCCCCTCACAGGAGGGCCCACTTCTGCCCAGAACCCAATAAAGCCCAGCCAAGATGAAGGGATAAGGCCGTAGCTTTGGGCTCACCGGGGCCCTCCCACATGGAACTCAGCAGTAGTCACAAATCACACAATCTAGGGGTAGGCATACCCTTGGAGATCATGTTCCTAAGATCCTGATAATGAGTGAGGAGGAGCGGGGCTGGGCAGTTGGGTGCAGGAACATTGCTGTGACCTCCATCATGACAAGAGAGTGGGGTCCTTAGGGCATTTGTGTATCTCCTGCGGTCCGCATGACAACCCATCAGCAGGTTTTCCTTGTCTAGGGGAAACTGAGGCAGGCGGTGCCTGGCAAATCTCAGAGCCAGGATATGAATCAGGTGAGTGGGTCACTATGACTGTGTGTCCCTCCCTGGCTGTCTAGACCTGGGGTGTAGGGAGAAATGTAGCTTACATGGAGTTATGAATCCTTTGTTTTGTTTGGCGAGAGCCATTCCCCAAGGTTCTTTTTCTTACCTTCTCCTGAAGTTTCCCCTTTCCCTTCCTTTTCTTTCATTTCCTTTCCTTTCCCCAATCTTGTTTGTTTCTTTCTTTTCGCTTCCTTTCCCTGTGTTTCCCTTCCCTTCCCTCTCCTCCCTTCATTTCCGTCTTTCCCCTTGTTTCTTCCCCACAGCTCCCCCATTCCACTTCCCTCCTTATCTTGCTTTCTTTTTGTTTTGCATCATTATTGTTAACACTTGCCCCCCCAAAAAAACCCTTTCTCCACTGAACTGTCTCTAACCCACTGTCAAAAATCATTTGAATAGACACTCCCTGTTGAGGTCAGCTTTCTTGTTGCTGTGCAGATAGAACCCAAGCAAAGGAGGCTTGTGGAGGAATGGGTTTATTTGGCTTACGGACTCAAGGAGAGACTCCATCCTGGCAGGGAAAACGATGGCATGAGCAGAGGGCTGGACATCACCTCTGCCACAGCACTGCAAACAGTGGCAGGAAGGTGTGCCAAATACTAGCAAGGGGAAGCTGGCTTATAACCCCATAAGCCCACCCCCAACAACACAGCTTCATCAAGGTTGTAAAACCCAAACTGCCATCAGCTGAGGATCGATCTATCAGAACACATTCAATTGTTTGTGGGGGACACCTGTATCAAACCATGACACTCCCCAAATTATGTTCAGGATCTAGAGTGGAAAAGCTCAGAATATTGATTCAAGAAATCAAAGCACATGGACAGAAAAGACAATAACAGACCAGGGAAACGTTTGTAGATCTCATATCCAGGAAAGGACTAGTATCCAACATATATTAAGTAAGAGCCATAGAAATTCAGAACTAAGAAAAGAACCTGGTTGAAAATGGAGCAAATGATTTGAACAAATATTTCCCTCAATATAGTACTTGGCAAAACGCACATAAGAAATAATCAGAATCATTTGTCTGTAGAGAAAAGCAAATGAATTCAACGCGCAGAAGCTGCTGCCCACCTCCACCACCACCACCAATGCTGGAGAGGGTTCAGAGTATCAGGAATGTACATTCACACACACACAAAAAAAATTCAGAGGAACTGACACAGCCCAGAGGAAGTCGAGGACACACGAGGACCAGGTGTCACCAGCATCTTGGAGGACATCCTGGGAGGGAACCTGGACCTTAAGGAGCATGATGTCTGTTAGGACCAGCACAGAGGAGTGGTGCTCAGGTTTCCTTGTTGTGATTAAATGCACCCTGGAGACATAGATGGGAGCAGTGGGAATCATGTGCAGGGTCCCTGGGGATGCTGTCATAGTCATAACTTTAATAAATTCAAAGCCATTCTAGGGAGCTTGGGAGATGGCTTAGTGAGTGAAGTGCTGGCCATACAGACACAAGGACCTAATTTGATCCCCAGAACCCACTAAAAGCTGGGCACAGTGGCACACACCTGTGCTGAGGGGGTGGAGCTCACTGGCTGGCCAGTCTAGCACAACTCATGAGCTCCATGTTCAGTGACTTTATAGTGTAAGGATGATGAGGCTGCATGAGTCCTTCTTGGAGGGATGGGCTGTTTCTGGATGACACGGTGTCTGTAGAGGCTCAGTGAGGAGCTTTTCCTGCAGGCTCTTGAAGCCAGGTCCATGGGTTTCATCCCTAGCTTTGTCAGGAAGCTGTGAGACCAGGGATGAATTCCTCAGTCTCTCTGTGCCTTGGTGGGTATTAATGACAAATGGAAACACTGTCTTCAGTTGTCATGCATAGACTGGAGCAGGCGGGTATTCAGCAGCAGTGGCACCTGAGAAAAGTCCACTGATGGAATAGCTGGTGAGTTGTGGCCTCTGCTTTAGAGAACCCTGTATCTAGGGTCTCAGCAGTCCATCAAGGAGCTTGCCTGCAGGTTGCACACAGAAGGCAGTATGCAAGGGCCAATAGCTACAGGTATTGCAGCTGTCATTATCCTGCCCAGTTTCTGAGACCAGGACAGACCTTTTACAAAAGGTAAAAAGACAGGTAAGAGTGTGTTAGTCACCTTTCTGTTGCTGTGACAAAATACCCAAGAAAAAACAGCTTGAAGGAAGAATGACTGTCTTGTGCTCACGGCTTCAGAGGGTTCAGTCCATTGCAGCTGGGTCCATGATAGTGGAATGTGATGAAAAACTGGTTACCATGGTGGTGAGCGTGAGGGCTGAGCATCATCATGGAGGTGAGCGTGAGGAGGACTGAGCATCAGAGAGGTGAGTGTGCAATGACTGCTCACCACATGGCCTCTGGGTGCTGAGAGATTAGAGAGAATGAGTGTGGTGGGCACAAGATACAGTTCCCAGCATTCTCTTCAACTTGGTCCTCCACCCACGTTTTCTACCATCCCCCTAACAACCCATCAAAGTATGATCCATTAGTGGGATCTGAGTCCTTAGGACCCAATCACTTTCTCAAAGCTCCACATCTGAACACTGCTGAGTGGTGAGCAAGCCATGAACACGTGATCCTTTGGGGACATTGAGGATCAGAACATAACAGAGGGGGGAGTGGCAGGTGATATGGTCAGCGCATCTAGGGCTGGGTTTGGAGATGTCTCCCAGGCCCGCAGCCTCACGATGAAAGATAGAAGTGTGCCTTACCCCCAGCACCCCCATGATTACCAGAGGTCATAGGAATCACACTTGGGAGAATTAGGAGTTCAAGGTCATCCTTGTACAGAGCACATTCATGACCAGCCTGGGCTATATGAAACACTGACTCAAAACCAGGAGCGAGAGAGAGAGAGAGAGAGAGAGAGAGAGAGAGAGAGAGAGAGAGAGAGAGAGAGAGAGAGAGAAAGGAGAAGAGGAGGAGGAGGAGAGGGGTGGAGGAATAAGAAGAGGAAGAAATAGTTGTGAGAGTAAACTTGAATAAGACGGTGAAGAAGCCTTAGATTCTCACTTCTTGGATCCAATCCCTTGCATGGGAATGTTTGTCAGTCAACTGTGCCCCTGGAAACTGGTCAGAGAAGCCTATAAAAGGTAAACTCACATAGAGATGGCCTGATGCGCTTACTGGGTAGATGACAACGAGAACATCTGGCCACACCAGGTGTTGGCAGGAAACAAAGCCTTGGGAAGCCTGATCCCTCGGGAAGACCCGAAGAGCAAGCTTCATTCACTGACCGTGGCCATGGCGCTCTGCTCCTGGCCTGTCAGGAGACTGTGCTCTCTCCTATGCACCAGGAGCTGAGGAGATCTTGGCCAGCGCCCAGTGTCCATCCCAGATGGCATGTTCATGTGATGAAGTGCCCTGCCACGAAAAACAAGACCACTACAAAAGAACGAAACCCTCAAAGCCACACGCATCCCAACAGGAATCAACTGACCTCAGGGAGCGAGCACACAGGAACCTGAACACGTAACTTTGATGGGGAGAGAGCAGGAATCAAGGAAGAACAACCGTGCAAATCCATTTATATAACATTCAAACACAGGCAAAACCCAACTATGTGGTTAGAGCTGTATGATTAGACAGCATGACTTGAAGGAGAAAGAAGGAGGCAATTACCACAGCAGCAGGTGGGTGGTTGACTCCAGAATGACACAGAGACCATGCTGGACACAGGGGGTTGGTAGTTCTGTCTCTTGACCCCGGGGCGTGGATGTCTGGGGATGGATGTTTCAGAATGACCCACACACCTTTTGTATGTTCAAGCATGACTATGACTTTAAAATCGAGATATACGGGAGAGCTAAGACAACTGGGAACATGTTAGATATAACTCAGAAAGCTAGCATGCAGAATGCATGGATCCTGACAAGTTCAAGTCTGGAACTCCGTTTCATGAGCATGGAAATCATCAGGGACTCGTGTATCTGCAGCAGTGACCTTGGGAACAGTCTGGTGGTGTCTTCTCACCTTAGCTAGGATGTCGCTTTCACAGGGGCCATAGGACATCACAGTCCCACTCCTGAAATGAGACAGATGTCAGTCAAAACCCTGCATGCAAATGTTCACAGTGGTGCAATCTGTCATAGCCCAACGCAGAAACAAGCTGACACCCACCCATAGAGGCCCCAGACACACACACAATATTTGGCCACATGAGAGAGTGAAGTAGCAACATGAGTGGATTTTTTTTGAATGTGTGTGTGGTGTGGGTGTATGGGTATATGTATGTTTATATGTAAGTGGGTACATCTGCAGGTGCAGGTGCAAGTGTGTGTGTGCGTGTGTGTGTGTGTGTGTGTGTGTGTGTGTGTGTGTGTGTGTGCGCGCGCACACTTGCATGTGTAGAGGTCTCAGGTCAACACTGGGTGTCTCCCTCAATTGTTCTCCACCTTATTTACTGAAACAGGGACTATCATAAACCTACTGATCTGGTAGACTAGCTAGCCAGCAAGCCCCAGGAATTCCCTGCCTCTGCCTCCTGGGGGCCTGTGGCACACATCACCATGCTCTGGGATCCAAACTCGGGTTTTCGTGTTCACATAGTCAGCACTTTACCCACTGAGTCCCCAACCCCCAATGTGAATGGATCTTGAAAACATGTTAAAAGAAAGAAGCTAGTTCCAGCTGTCCAAACGTCCCAGGATTCCATTCATGGGGAGTATAAGAGCAGAATCAAGACAGAGAAAGTTGATTCTAGCCACTCAGGGTTGGAAGGGTAAGGCAGGTACATGATACTAATGGGGACAGAACTCCTTTCTGAGGTCATGAAAATGTCACAGATGGCTTGTGCTGGTGGCTACACTTGCCTGGGAACACACCACAGGCCACTGAACTATACATTTTAAATAGGTGTCCTGTATGGCAGATGAAAATTTAAATATATATATAATATTACATATCAATTATATATATATATATATATATATATCAATAAAAGAAACCAAAAGTGAACAACAAAAGAAGCCATCTTGCACCCATTCCCTTCCTAACTCTACTAGAGACTCTCCTAGATGCACACTATGATAAGGGTTTGATCATCAAGTCTCAGCTACCACTAAGGGACATCTTGAAAGTGTTGACTATTAACAAGACTGGATTGAAAAGGCCAGGGAGATTCCATGGCTACATCTGTTTCCAGTTGGCCTAGGAACCTGTGTACAAAATCAGAAGCAGCCTGCACTCAGGGCTCATTTCATCTCCTACACAAAGCTATCATGATTTGAGGAGAGTCCCAAACCTGTTGATATTTGTACCCCAACTGCTGGGATAGGCCAGCTATCCTGTGTCATCCAGGCTTTTTGCCTTCAACCTCCTTCTCTCCAAACTCAGGGCTTTCTTGCTGAAGGGAGCCATGACTCTATGCTCTCACTTGCCCCAGGATGAGTGTGGCCTAGGTCCTGCTCACATCCATCGTGACTGCAATCTTTCTGTTCGTCTTCCTCATTACACTGCCTCCTGAGGGCAGAGACCCTGCCCAGATCCAGCCCTGAGCCAAAGCACAGAACTGGAGCTTAGCAGGTGTGTATAGAGGGGGACTGTCATTGATGCTTTGGGGAATGCTAGCCTTCAGACTGGCTTTGCTTCTGGCAGCTTAGAGAATGGCTCCAATTACCCTTTTCTTTCCCTTTCTCCCCCTTGTTTGAGGCAGGGTCTCACTATAGTCCAGGCTAACCTGGAACTCACTCTTTAGCCTAGGCTGGCCTTGAATTCACAGTAATCCTCCTTTTTGGGGCTTCCCAAATTCTTGACTAAAGGTATGTGCCACCATACATGGCTCCCATTTATCCTAAGATGAGGCTGCTGGCCCCTAGAAGCAGGTAGATTCCTTCTGCTGGTGTTAGGAAAACAAAGGACAAAATCTTTAGGAGGGTTCAGGTCAGTATATCAGAAATAGAGTTGATAGTCACTCTATTTAGTGTATACAAAATGGAAAGGCTTGGGGAGATGTCTCAGTGGGTAATGTGCTTACCTTGTGAGCACAAGGACCCAAGTTCAATCTACAGGATCAACATAAAAATGCTGGGCATGGTGATGCACATTTGTAATTCCAGTTGAGATAGGAGGATCCCTGGCCAGCTAGTCTATTCTTCATAGTGAGTGCCAGGCTGAGCCACTCCATCTCAAAAAAGATGGGCAGCATTTCTGAGATCGTCCTCTGGCCTCCACATTGCATGTGAGCTCATTTGCTTATATACACACACACACACACACACACACACACACACACACACACACACACACCACATGCACCTGCATACAAACACATATGCACATATGCAAAAAATTTAAAAAATACTAGACTAAGAATTTGGCACAAATTCCAGAAACTATTAAAAAGTCAAAGGGAAATTTTGGAAATGCAAATCATACCACCAAACCTTATGGCTAAGAGAAGTAGAACAGGAGACACTGTATTATAGAATTACCTAAAGGAAGATCACTCTAAAGAAAATTATTCAGGCCTTGTGGATAGTTTTAAAGAATTTGAGAGTTCTGTAGACTAAGATTATATATGGTCACACCTGGGGTTAGAGTCTTAAGATAGGACCTGAGTCAGACTGAAGCAGAAACAGTATTTGATAAGAATTTCCCCAAACTTCAAAGACAAGAAAGAAACCCTAGATTTAAGAAGCACTATATTCCAAGGCAGAAGAAATCGACCAGACTCTTACAGCTTATAAAATTGGGATAAATCTACTGAAATCCAAAGAAAAATAGAAAGTTTATTATTTATTATCTGCCAAAGGAAAAGTGTTAAGCTTAGACTGGCAGCTGATTTCTCAACAGAAATGATGGAAAACAGACACAGTGGAAGGACTGCTTCCAAGGACGGACAGAGAAGACCCAATGGCCGAGAATCCAAACCCAGGGGACAGATTCCTTAATAATGAATACAAAATGAAGACGTTTTCAGGCCATCAAAACTCATGGGAATTTATTATATGATGATTAGCACTAAATGAAATATACATCAAAGGCATTTCTTCAGAAGAAGGAAACATCTCAGATGGCAACACAGAGACGCAAGAAGGGATGCGGTGATGAGGATAAACATGTGCTCAGAACTAACTAAAGTTTGACAGCCCAGAATAATACTAACATCTTGAGGAGTTTAACACATGTACAGGATAAAATACATGCTCACAGTAGCATGTACGTTAAGAATGATAAATGACATTTTGTAAGGTCTATTTCTTACCCATGAAATGATAAAAATACTAATATTTGTTAAGATTTTAAAAATGTCAAGGACGCATGCTATCACCACTAGAGGAGATGCTGAAAGGGTAACAAAAGAATGTGTAATTTACTCAATTGAATACTAGAAAGAAGGAACAAGAATTGAAAGGAGGCAGGAAATAAAAAAGAAAGAAAGAAGCACAGGGCAGATGATACCTAGAGCACAGAGTACAATGATAGACATGAAAACCCTTCTGTAACAAGCCACTTGTATTAGTTGGGGTATGGCCACCTAGTTATTCCAGATAAGGAGGATTTATAAGATGGGATTGATCATGGAGATGTTGGAAGAACAGAAATGATGTGCTGTTCCAGAAGAAGTGACTACAAGAGACCCAGAAACTTCTATGCCTGGAGGAACAGGAGAGAGAAGGCTGGAAGAGCACTGCTACCTGGTGAGTGCTGCATCCACTGAGGGAGGTGGTAAGGATGTAAGTTGGCAGTAAGAGCCAGAGCAGCACTGAAAAGCACAGGGAAAGCCGGGAAGTGCCTTCACCCCAAGTCCTGTGTTCCAGTTCTGCTCTGTGGTATGCTATTGACACACCCTTCAGAATCCCAGGTATCACCGTTCTAGTCAGATTCTCATTGCTGGGACAAAACACTTGACCAAAAGCAGCTGATGAGAGGAAAGGGTTTATTGAGCTTACAGTCTCAAGAGGAAGCTTCATCATGGTGGGGGAAGCAGAGGTGGGCCATCACATCTTGTCATAGTAGCTGGCAGAAAGCAGCAAGAATAAACTGGCTAGAACTGGTAAACTGGGCTAATAAAATTTAAGGTCTAATCCTCCCTATGACACACCTCATCTAGCAAGGCTCCACTTCCCAAATTACCATCAGCTGGGGATTAATTACACATGCATGAGGCTGTGGGGAACACTTTACATTCAAACTACCGCTAACACAAAAGTATATGCCATGTAATTTTCAGAGTCTCAGCCTCACACAATGTAGAATAATGGATTTGAAGCAGAATGGATGTGTATTAGTCAGGGTTCTCTAGAGGAACAGAACCAACAGAATGAATTGTAGTAAAAAAGGAGGTTTATTGGATTGGCTCACGGCAGTCCCACAATTGCAGTCTGCAGGCCCGAGAGTCAAGGGACCAGTAGCTGCTCAGTCCACTTGGCTGGATGCCTCAGCAGTCCCAATCCAGCACTGAAGGCCTCAAGGCTTCCTGGAGAGCTGCCGGTCTTCAGTGCAGGCTTTGTTCCAGTGCAGACAAAGAGATGCATAGCAAACACCACCATCAGCCAGGCAGGCAGGGAGAAGAGAGAAATTTCTTTCCCCTTTATATAGCCTTAGGGTGGGGTCTTGCAACACATCCCAGACTTGTTGATTTCCTGAGTCTCTGGAATTTCCTTCCTGCACTGCCCTCCTAGGAAGGGATGTTCATTACTAGCTTTCCTGAGCTTTCTAACATCCTGTCCCCTATTGAGAGGGCTGCCTTCCTGTAAACAACATCAGAGACCCACCCAAGATTACTAAAAAGGTCAAGTTGACAACAAAGCTTAACCAATACAGGCTGCCTAATAGATTATAGTTGTATGTCATTGAACAAGAGAAACATTCTGAGAAATTGCGGTTGTGAGAACATCATGGAGTATGTGTACATTAAATGACATCACTAATATAATCTGATGGGACCACTATCATAGATATGACCCATCATTGAGCCAAATATTGTGGTATGTGATTATGAATAGGAAAACTATTCCAAATATGAACATATTTCCCTTCTGAATAAAACAACAAAGCATACTCTATTTTGTCAAAAGATGTATAGGAAAATATGAGGCTGTAGAAAGATCAAAGGCAAAAACATGGAAAACTTCACAACAGGAAATGAGACATGCCTATAATTCTAGTCTTGGGAGACTGAGGCAGAAGGGTCATAAATTTGAGGCCAGAAGGGATACATATTGAGTTTCCTGTGCAGCCTGGGCTATAGAGTGAGACTCTGTGTCAAAAAGCCAAAAAAGTAATAAAGTAACAAAAATACAGGTCATGCTAGCCAAGCCCTAACTATAAGTAGACCACTGTAGCAGTACTGACATCAAAATACAGAAGAATGACTGGGAACCAAAAGGATATTTATAATGATAAAAGGGTCATATTCTACCAGAAAGATATAATTCTAACCTTGGAGTGTACCAACTGATATGTCATTTAAAATATTTGGCAAAAACTGATAAAACCAAAGCAAATAGACAAACCCATAATTATCATGGGAGATTTGAGTGTATCCTTCACAGAAACTTACAGAACAAGTAGGCAGAAATCAGATAGAAAATTAAAAGGCTTTGCATTATGTAGTTAATTAAATGAGCAGTGACATACATAAGAATCTCAACAAGTAAAACATATGAATTATTTTTTCAAATGTACTTGAATTTTTTAAATCAAAATTGATAGTTTGGGTGACCAGTTCTATCCAACAAAAGTCTAAGCTTCCAAATATTCATCGAAGGCTAGTGCTTATTGTACACGAATACATTCTTTGATCAAAGTAGAATTAGGCTAGAAACGAACAATCAAAAAGCAAAGGGATCTCTAACTATTTGGAAATTAAACAATGTATTCCCTAAGATTTCATGATAAAACAAAAAATAAGAACCAGGCCCATTGACATAAGCCTGTAGGTCCAGTTGCTGGGAAGACCGAACTAGCAGGATTGCAAGTTCAAGGCCTGCCTAGAATATAAAGCAAGTTCAAGATCAGCCTGGAAAGGGTAGTGAGACCTTGTCTCAAAATAAAAAAGCAGAATGCTTGTCTCACATGTGTAAGGGCCAGATTCCATTCCCTAGCAGTAAATGACTACAGAAGTTAAGTAAGGGAGTGATTAAAGTAAGTAAGTAAAGAAGTAAAGAATTCTGAGAAACATTTGAACTGGGTATGAATGATATGATATTTCTAGGATTCCGGTTGCAGCTCAAGCTTTACCTAGAGGATATTTTATAAGCCTTAAAAAATGAGTATCTTAGAAATAAGAAAATTGAAATCCATGATGTAGGTATCTATCTCAAGAAGGTGTAAATAAAATATTTAAAATAAACAAAATATTTTTTTAAAAAAGGCTGGAGAGATGGCTCAGCGGTTAAGGCACTTGCCTCCAGTGCCTAAGGCCCCGGGGTTCAATTCCCCAGGTCCCACATAAGCCAGACCCACAAGGTGGTGGCCCTGGTGCTCTCTCTCTCTCTCTCTCTCTCTCTCCCTCTGCTTGAAAATGAATAAATAAAATATTTTTTAAAAAGAAGGTGAAAGTGTTTCCTGAATTAAAACCAGTGAAAGAAGGAAGGAAAACAAGACAAGAACAAAAATTAATGAACTACAAATGCCTACCTATATTATAAAGTATGGTTCTACAAAGTTCAATGTCAATTGTTTGAAAATGCTATTTAAAAATGGCTAACTTCTGGAAGACAGAGAGAGGGGGGAGAATTAGGAAGTGAAAAGGAGGCATTACTATAGATCCTATAGGCACTAAAAAGATAATAAGAGAATACTCTGAACAACTTTTATGCTGATTGAAAATTTAGATGAAATGGATAAATGGATAAATTCTTTAAAAAGTTATAACATAAAACTTACCAAATACAAGTTAGCAAAAAGCAATATAAGAAAAGCAAAGCAAAGTTAATGCAACTTGTAAAGAAGCAGAATTGTTTTTTTTAAATATTTATTTATTTATTTGAGAGAGAGAGAAAGGAGAGAGAATGGACACTCCAGGGCCTCTTGCTATTGCAAACCATCTCTAGATGCATGTGCCATTTTGTGTTTCTGGTTTTCCGTGTATACTGGGGAATTGAACCCAGATCCCTAGGTTTGGCAAGCAAGAACCTTTAACCAGCAAGCCATCTTCCCAGCCAAGGAAGTGAGATTCTTAATTTAAAATATTCCTACACAAATAGCTTCATGTCTGGTGGCTTGATTGGTCAACCAATCTTTCCAAATCTTCATAGGAGACTAGTGTTCATTTAACGTGAATTCTTCAAGAGTGTCGACAAGAAAGAACATTCTTTTTAAAAAATATTTTATTTATTTTCAAGCAGAGAAATACAGAGAGAGAGAAAGAGGGAGCGAGCACCAGGGCCACCATCTTGTGGGTCTGGCATATGTAGGTACTGGGGAATTGAACCTGGGGCCTTGGGCACTGGAGGCAAGTGCCTTAACTGCTGAACCATCTCTCCAGCCCAAGAAAGAATGTTCTTAAGTCTACTCAAGAGGTCAATTTCATATCATTGACATGAATTTCAAGAAGAATAGTATGTGAAAGGAAAAGTCAATCTATCTTGTGGACACGAACGTGAACATTCCAAACAAAATATTGATAAATAATAAAAGGAGAATATCTCATAACCAAGAAGACTACTACACCAAAATATTTTAGCATTTTTTAAAAGGGAAATTCAGGGGCTAGGGAGATGGCTCAGAGGTAAAGGTGCTTACTTACAAAGCCTGCCTTCTGGGGTTTGATCCCCCAGTACCCACATAAAGCCAGATGCACAAAGTGGCGCATGCATCTGTATTCTTCCATTGGGGCTGCTCACTTCATAAAACACTAAAAAGTACAAAAAGCCTCATTATACAGTTAACAGTGGGAGACTTCATTACTCTCTTGTCATGTTTAGCTAGGTCTTTCCACAGACTTCACAAGGTCACATTCACACATTTGGGGCCTGGGAGGCTGCAGCATGAAAGGCATGGTGTCCTCTGAGTCCGCTTCCTGTTCTGTGTGCCGGGCTTAGAGGTGTGAGGTGTCAGTAGGACAAATAGGTGCACATCAGTGGTGATGAGCCCCCTGGTGCCTGCCTATCCTGCTTCTCTGACTGTGACCCATAGCCCAGTGGCCTGGCTTATTGGGCCCTGCCCTTGACCAGGCTTAGCAGCACAATGGAAAAGCCCCAGACCTGGGCTTCTGAGGCTGTCCCAGCCAGGACCTGTCCTTCCATGAGTCTGTCACTGCTATTGGGATCTCTGTTTCTCATTCTGTAAAACAAGCCTAGCCAGTGCTGTCCCTGACCCGTTGGTCCCCTGGGCTGAGAGCTAACTCAATTTGCACCTAGGGAGGACCCTACTAATAAGAAAGGGCACCCATCCCAGCCCAAGCCACCTTGGACTTCCATTCTGTCCCACATTGTTCTTGATTACTTTTGGGTCCTGGTACTCTGTTAAGATACATGTCACATGATTGAGGACATCGACCAGGCAGACAGACAGCTAAGACACAGCTGAGAAGCGTGTGGAGCTGGACCTGGGGGCTCCGTCGAGGATAGCAGCTTGGCCCAGGATGGGCGTGGGAACAGAGGAGTTCCTGAGCTAAGCTGAGCATGGGGGAGGCAGCTCTGGGAGTCAGGTGGTTCTACAGAGCTGGGAAACGGCATCACTGGGGCTAGCTTACCCTGATCCAAACAGCAATGTGAAACCATGGGCTGGTCTCTGAAGGTCTGGGAGCAAGATGAGGCCCGCAAGGTGCCTGGCTACAAGGTAGGAGAAGATGTCAGATGCCCAGGTTGTGCATGAGCTGGGTAGGAGCTCTGGAAGGATCTCTGTGTGCAGGTGGTGGAGGGATGAGGCCAAAGATGGGAAGCAGGTAGGTGGGGAACCACACAGAAAATGCCATGGGTATGAGAAGGAATGTAGGGTGTAAACAGGCTTGGGGTCCTATGGTAGGGGTTGGTGGAGCAGAGGATGGCTCTGGGCTGAGGCTGGGCAAGGGACAGGGCAGAAGGTCCTTCTACACAGGCTTCTACCATGGGAGGGAGCTGTGAGCACCTGTGAAACCAGCCAGAGGTGGGGAAGGTGTATCCATAGGTTTTATACTTAGGAGAGAGGGTGAGTCAGAAGGAGGAAAGGGGACCAATAGCCTGAGCATGTGTTATGCCAGGACATTCCAGAGGTGCTAGAGGCCAGCCTGGAGGAGAGATATAAGCCATCAGGAGAAGGCCCTGATGAGGCTGAGGGGCCCCAAGATAGAGAAGCCCTCAGAGCCCAGGGAGGCCCCAAGGAGCAGAGAGTAACCAACTCTGTGGATACTCGTGAAGAGACCAGAACAGTGTACAGTGAAGCATCTGCCTGCCTGCACTAGCAGCGTCTGCTATGTCCTGCACCTTGCATCGTGCTTTAATGTATGGGGAGACTGGTCCTCCTAGAGCTGATTGCTAGGGATGGTTGACAGCTTGCCTGTGAACACACCTTCTGGATACATACAACCCACCCACAGTCCCTGCCACCTCCTCCATCAAACTCACACTCCAGGTCAGTATTTCCCAGACCCTGAACTACCCCACTGGCTACCACTCCTGTAGCTTAGTAGTCATTGCAAATGTCCACCACTGGAAGCTTGCTCCAACTCTCCTCCTCTGCATCACCACAGAAACCATACCGTCCCCAATCCCTGCTGCTTCCTGACAGCTCCGGTGCCTTCTCCTATGGCCCTGTGTGGCCCTTCCTCTCAAGGTTGTTGAGTAATAAGCTCATCTTTCTATGACATTGGCTTCTGTGTCATCAGTTGCCTCCACAAATCAAATCTCACTTCTACTGTGAGCTGCTGCCCAAGGCACCCCTCCTGAGTGTCTGCCTCTGCCCCACTACATTCTCACAGATGCCAGGCCACAATTCCCAGTGGAGTGAGCACCTTCGTGGACAAGACATCACACTCATGTCCTCAAAGAACAACCTGCCCAGAGTCTGTCCTCCTGTACCCTGTGGGGGACCATCAGCCCAGAAACCAGCTGCCTTTTTTGTCAGTCTTCTGGCCATGGAATGCCTCAGAATTATGGAGAAATTTATCAAGAATGCCTGTGCCAACTCTGGTGCTTTCTGGAATGAGTTAGCCACAGTGAATGGCTGAGCAACTGGAAAAATCAGTGAGGGATGGGAGCATTGGTGAGGTTCCTGACACCCTGGGCCATCCATCACTTACCCCCCCAGCAGAGCACCCCATGCGGAGATAACCCTGGATGCCATTGGCTTAGCAAGCTGCTCTACCGGACTGGACTGCACCCTGTGGACCACACATTGGCACTGTCTTCAGGCCCAATGCCTTGCTCTGACCCCACGATCACAGGCTACCATGGAGAAGCAGCTTCAGGTCCCTTTAATTGTGTTCTCCCCTGGACAGTCTGGGTGCTGAAGCAGGCTATTTTTATCTGCTCCTCGGGGCAGACCCAACAAGACGCCTCCCTGGCTGGCGAGAGGCCTTGGCCACTCCCCTGTGGTCTGCTGTTTAATGGAGTTGGGTTCTTATAACAAGGCAGAACTTTCTTCATGTCAGATGCTCGCTGACTAGAATGCTCCCTCACTTTGTCTGTGGCCTGTCCTTCCTGCTCTTTACGGCCACCCCTCTGGTGGGGAGAGGCCAGAAACCTCCTCCCCTGCCACAGTGGCTGCTTCGTGTGCAACGACAGTCCCATCTGCTCTGACTCACCCTGCAAACATCCTTCGTGGCAGCCCCACTGCCCCTCCCGGCCCAGGGCCCCTGGGTTCCCAGGCCCAGGCCCCACTTACGCAATACTAGGCCCCAGACTCAGGGCCATGGTGGTGGGGGCCGGGTACCCCACACTGACAATGCTGCAACAGAGAGATGCACAGGATCCACTCAGAGCCAGCTGGTCCCAAAGGGTGCAGTCTGTGGAAGCTCTCCTAAAGTCCACCCTGGGTCACCATCAGAGCTAGCTGCAACCTAGAGCTCTCCTGAAAGCAGTGTCCATTTCGCAGGGAGGTCTGGAAGGCTGGTGTTGTAGTCAGCTTTCTAGTTGCTGCGCAGAAAGAACCCAAGCAAAAGCGGCTTGTGGAGGAATGGGTTTATTTGGCTTATGGACTTGAGGGGAGACTCCATCCTGGCAGGGAAAATGATGGCACGAGCAGAGGGGTGGACGTCACCTCTGCCGCAGCACTGCAAATAGTGGCAGGAAGGTGTGCCAAACACTGGCAAGGGGAAGCTGGCTTATAACCCCCATAAACCTGCCCCCGACAAAACAGATCTAGCAAGGTTCTATTTCCCAAACTGCCATCAGGTGAGGATCTATATCAATCAGAACACATTCATTTGTGGGGTGTTGTTTCTGCCTCTGGGGGCGCCCTTAGCCACCGCCACCATGGAGGGAAAACGGTGAAGGGGTGGGAGCTGAGCGAAGGCTGGTCGCTGCTCTGCTGTCTCAGGGCAGTTCCACAGAGCTGGGGGCCAATGCAGGGGGGTCTGGAAAGACACAGACATGAGCAGATGTGTATAGTGTATCCATGTGGTTCTTTATTCAATTGGGAGAGCTTACATTTATAGGAAAAAAGGGGGGCCAGGGGGATGGGGAATAGGGAAGAGAAAAGGGGATTGGTTGGTCGGGGTGGTGAGTTAGTGGCCTGCAATGGGATAGGTGAGTATAGACAACCTGAGAATACCTAATTTGGGGGGCCTGAGTGGTGGGAAATACCTGATTCTAGCCATGCTCTGTGAGGATGGATACAAGGAAGTTTGTCTGATACCCATTGCCAGTCATGCTGAGATGGGAATGCTGATTCCTGTGGCTTGCCCATGGGGGGTTGGGAGTCAGGGTTGATGGAGCTGGGAAACGCCTACCGAATTATCAGGGTTTCACCTACTCAGACATCCTTACCCCTTTGTTCTTCGTGCCCTCAGCAGTGCCAACAAGCAGTTACCAACAGTGGGGGACACCTGGATCAAACCATGACACTCCCCTAGGACTCAAGACAGTCTTCCCCTGGACCCCACAAACTAATAATCATATATTATGTAAATACAATGTGTTTAGCTCAACTGCTAAGTCCCCACAGCTTTCAACTGAGCCATAATACCAAAAATAAACCCGTAATGACACAGAACATTCACACTGCAAAACATGAGGCATGGCAAAAACAGATTGAACCAATACAAGATTTAAAACAAGCAGGGAAACCTCAATCTCTAACTCCAAGTTCAATGATCATGCATTTGAATAAGTCTCTTGGAGATTCAATTTTGCTCCTCCAGCTCTGCTACTCATAGTCCGGGAAAACTTCATCCGGTGCTGGCAGCTCGCCTTGGCACCCATCCATAGTCCTGGCATCTTATTGGGTCTCCATTGCAACCCACAGTTCAACTTCATGGCTCCAATGGGCTCCATGCAGGCAAACTAGTACACCTGCTTCACATTCTGATGGCCATTTTACAAAAACAAAACTGTGTTGCAAATCCAATGACCATCTCTTCCTCCATTTGGCATACTCCACAGAACCAGGTGGGTTACCAACTTGTTAATCCAGGGGGGATCAAAGCATTCAGGCCCCTTACTTCAAAGAGTCCACATTCTTCATTGTTCCAATGCAGACCAGCTGGCCCAATCTCAAAAGTTGTAATTTCTCAAACAATTGCAGGTGAACGGGCAGCACTTTCAACCCCAAGATCTTTCTTTCTGTGCCATCTCCATCTGCTCACACCAGTCCATCTTTATGTCAAGCAACCCTGCACAGGTTTCCAGGACACAGGCAGGCAGAATGCAGCAAGCCTCTCACACAAACTGCTTCTGGCACAGTCCTGACAAAGTTCTTTTTCCCCAAACCTCCCAGTCCATAGTTCTTACTTCATTCAGGTCTTTTAACTCTGACCAGAATGGTCTATCAAGCTGTACTCAGCACTGCAAGGCATCTCTTAGGATAAGATTTCAAATCCTCTCATATTCCTCCTGCAGATTACTTCCAAAAGGCCAAGCCACAAGATCAGGGTTCTAGCAGCAACAGATGACCCTGCTCTCTGGTACCAAAACTGTTGGGGTCAGCTTTCTAGCTGCTGTGCAGAAAGAACCCAAGCAAAAGCGACTTTTGGAGGAACAGATTTATTTGGCTTACAGACTTGAGGGGAGACTCCATCCTGGCAGGGGAAACGATGGCATGAGGCAGACATCACCTCCGCCACAGCACTACAAACAGTGGCAGGAAGGTGTGCCAAACACTGGCAAGGGGAAGCTGGCTTATAACCCCCCATAATCCCGCCAACATATGCCTGACAACATAGCTCCAGCGAGGTTCTAATTCCTGAACTGCCATCATCTGGGGATCAAGCATTCAGAACATATTCATTTGTTTGTGGGGGACACCTGGATCAAACCATGACAGCTAGACTTCTCATTCTGGAGAAGTCATATCCTGCTCTTCTCTCTTCAGCCCTCCTAAGCAGCCAGGAGGGAAGAGGAGAGTGAGGTGACGAGGGAGTCCCATCATCACCCCCTGCAATCCTCAGAGTCCCCATCTATCCCTCTCCTGTGCACCTCACTCTGGAGGCTGCTCTACTCGTTCTGATTGCATTCTTAACCTTGTGGCCATCCTGAGGTGACGAGGCCAAGTCCTGCCTGCCTTCTCAGCTGACATCTGACTACAGGCTAGCCCAAGCACCTCTGTCCTCTGGCTACTCTGACCTCCTCACACCCTAAGGATGGCCTGTGGTCCCAAGCCCTGCCTGCACACAGAGGGCTTCCACTCTAGCTGTCTTTCTTACTAGTTCCACACTTTGGCTTCCAGCAGGTGAGTCTGTCAGGGCTCTGTCCAGCAGTCCTTCTGCACATGGCCCACCCACGTTCACCACCGTGAATAGACATTTGTTCCTGCAGGCCTGAACCCAGGGGGCAGACGCTCAAGACTCTGCTGTCCTTGCTGCTGTCTGCCTCGCCTCTGCTGAGAGCAGCCTCACCCTCCACAACTACATGCCTAGAGTGACCTGATCATAGTGTCCTCATGGACCCTTGTTTCCTCCATCCTTCCATTCTAAGAGTCCTGAGGCTGGGAATGTCCCTTCCTCTTTCCTTCCAGGTTTCTTGCCCAGTGTGTAGAGTTGATCACGTGCTCTCATGTCTGGGTGGGGTCCACATGTTCCCACAGCAGGGGTGGCTCTGTGGTCTCTGGGTCCCCCTAGGTCTCATACTGACCCGAAGCAGTTTACTGGTGGTGAGCAGGTGTCGGGGAACATCTTCCTGTCCTGGACCAGGAGACTAGTGCAGCTGGCTATGTTGTACCCGAGTGTGAGGGAACCACCTTACAGACCCATCCCTGGCAGCCCAAGGGACTGGGCACAGAGCCGCTACTTCTTCCATGGGGACTGAGAAAGATGTCGCCTGTTCTGCTGAGTGGTGGCCACAGATACTTATCTGCTGACCACTGTGTGTTCATCAGAGAGCAAGCCAGGGCTTGAGGAAGCCAGGGAAGCCATGAGTTCCGGGGCTGGATCAGTGGGACCAGTGATGGGCCACCTGCCATGGGTGGAAGTGGGTTGCACAGATGGGGTCTGTCCCAGAAACACCTGCTCTCACCCAGCCCAGTTCAGATGACTCCTGCACAGTACCCATCTCTTCCCTCTCAACATGGTATTTGAGGCATCTTGTCAGAGTTCTTTCCTGCTGCCTCTCAGCACCAATTGGGTTTATAGGCCCTCCAGCCACTAGCCTCCAGCTCTGTGCACCCCGAATTTCTTTCCAGAGTCTTCAGCTCACATGTCCAGCAAAGTTTGACTTTGCCGGCTGCTGAAAGTCCTGCATGGAAGTTCTAGCTGCAGTGGGGGTGGGGGGTACTGGGGCTAGAGTCTTGCTAGGTAACTAGGGGTAGATGAGACCCAACACCCTAGGACAGGGAGAGTACCTGACATGGACACACACCAGGGCTTGCTCTCCCTCTGTTGGGAGTGAGGACTTAGTGATCACATAAGATCATTGAGCTGAACGTGGGGTCCCGCGTGATGCCAACAGCAGTTCCTGTGCCAAGAAGCACTTTGCGTCGTGAAAGGCAGGTGGCTCAGAGCTGAGGAGGCCCGAAGAGTGATACCAGTGCACATCTAGCCACCACTGGCCATCACATGTTATTCTGTGACACGCTATCCTCTTTTGGCACTTCGGTTTAAGTGTCCTCAGAGATCACGACTTGGGAAGCTCTTGATTCTGGAGCCTGGAGCTCCTGGATCTGGAATTCCAGTCTTTTTCCTGTGATTTTGCCTCAGAGTCCATCTGACCACTTGGAAATAAAGACATTGGGGGCCACTGGACAGGCCTGTTGGGGGAGGGGCAACAAGCAGATTTCAAATGTAAGAGTAGAAAGTGTCATCTAAGCTCCTGAGTAGGCAGATGTCTCCTTCTGCATGACTCTGGCATTCCCATGTCAGGATGACATCACCTGTTAACGAGGGGGTGCTGGTATGGTGAGAACCCCAAAGTGACCAGCTGTGGTGGTCAGTTTTGATTGTCAACTTGATTGTATTAAAAAATGCCTGGACTCTAGATGCTAGAGCATTTAGAGGTACACCTTTGGGTGTGCCTGTGGAGCCTGCAAGAGAGGAGTATGGGGAGGGGAGACCTACTTCTGTCAGGAGTTCTGTCACAGCACAAGAAAAGTAGCTAGTGCACCAAGGTATGCCACACACAGGATCCTTCTGGAAGGCTGTGCAGGTTCTGAATTTAATTCTAGGCATCAGTCCAGGGACCATGAAATGACAAGTATAATCTGAAAGTGTGCAGCCAGGACTTGAACTTTATAGGTGGTGACCCTCTCAAATCCTTTGGTTATTTCTACCGGGTGCACTGGGTGTCCAACTTGGTTGAATGGCCATTGGTGCTTCCGCTTAGGGGTTTCTTCTTCACTCGGTGGCTACAGGATAGCCTCTCATGTCATGAGCTTGCTTTCTTCACACTATTAGTTTTTGTCCACAGCTGGCTAAGATTCAGAGAGAAAAGGCCCAAACTAAGAATCAGGAAAACAGGCATGTGTCACCCTCATGCATGCCTCAGTTTCTCCATCTGTAGAATAAAGGGCTGGCTGGGTCCTTGCCTGTGGTCTGTGCTAGCATTGAGCTCATGCTGAAATCTTGGGGAGTCCAGAGAGAGCATGAAGACAGATGACTGCCATGGAATCCTACACCTGTCCTCTCCCAGTCTTCTGCTATCTGCTGGAGGGGCAGGTCCAGTGCCCCCCACTCCTGACCACTGCCTTAAGAGGCTCCAGCCCAGCTTTGGAGAAGGTGATCTCTCTGCTCTGCCAATTGTCAAAACCCTCTCTTCAACTCTCCTGTGGGAAAACTTACTCAAGCCACATGAGGCCATCAGGACACACACTTCTCTAGTCTTTGGTCCTGAGTGTCCCCAGCCTCTCATATCCATCTTCCGGTGGAAAAGCAGAACACTGTCCTGCCCCAGGGGCTTCAAGGTGAAGGGCAGCTGTGGAGGTGTGACATGAGATGGCTGGGAGAAGCAGAACTTGGCTGTGGAGATAGCCATCAGCTGTCACACCACATAAAGACCCACGAGCCTGCTCCATTCTATCTGGGTCACAGCCCACTGAATGTTTCTACCGGGCGGGCTCTGGAGGAAAGTGCCAGAACATGAAGCCCTGGAAGAGGTGAGGCTGCTGTCTCTGGCGTCCAGCCTCACAGTTCCAGAACGTCTGTGATTGTCATTAGCTAGCTGGTCTCTGACCAAGGGACTTCGCCAGCTTGTTTACGGGCTTTCTGTACAGAGCAGACGGGAGCCTCCATGAGGCACGTTTTCCATGAGCATGTCTCTGGCCTTTGAGGGGGGTGTCATTCCAGGGGTCTGAGTGACAGATTCCAGCTCAGGGCGAGTCCCAGATGCTGCTCCTTCTGACCTGCCAGGGAGACTACAACACCTAAACAGGCTTCCTCAATGAGTGCTGTTGTCAGGAGAGGGAGGGAAGGGGAAAGAAGGGGGCACATACACAGACATGGGTGTGGTGCCTGGGACTCAGCACTGGAGCCACACGCCCCCACCTGCCTGAGATCCATCACTTTGTGAATGTCAGATCAAACATGTTGGCTCCTCAAAGGTCACAGGGGATCAGGGATTCAGGAAATGAGATGGGCCTAATTTTGTCAGGCTGCAGCCTTCTTTCTTCACAAAGCATGTCCACCAGTGGTCCCCAAGCAGTCAGAAGCCAGTGATGGGACAAGAAGGAGATACCCAGAGACCCCAGAGGAATAAGCAGGAAGAAGGCACCTGTTCTGCTGGGCTCACCCAGGCTGCAGCCTCGCTTCAGCTTCTCTTTTGGGTGCAAATGTTACTCCCAAGTCACCTGTGCCTTGTTTTAGCTGGGGCTCTAGAGTGGACAGAGATGGGTCACCCTACCCCATCCTTCTAGATTTCCATCAAGTCCACAGTCAGGGGTGAATGGCTCCCAAGGTAGTCTCAGCCTGGCCTTTCTTGGCTTCCACTGTGTGAGAGCACAGTATCATCCACTCTGACTACTCTCTGTCCTTTGGGAGGTTCCCCAACTTCTGGCCAGGGCTATGGTTCTTTTTGCTCTTGAAGTCCCTGTGGCTGTGGGATCGCTGGAGGCAGAGGCAGTGTCCTCACTTGTGGACAGAGCCACCTTCCTTTCATGCAATGGCCACACCCCAAGGAATAGAGCCTCTTACGAAGCTGTCCAGAGGGGTCTGCATCCCCAGTTGTGGGACATGCAGAGAGTTGGCTGCTTGTTGCCCAGGGTGACCATCCTGTGCTGAGAGACTGGGGGGAGATGTGGGCTCCTAGAGGAATGGAGCCAAGCATGGCTTAGAAAGTGAGACAAGGACCTGGGTTGGATTCCCCAGTACCCACATAAGCCAGATGCACAAAGTGGCGCATGCATCTGGAGTTCATTTGCAGTGGCTAGAGATCCTGGTGTGCCCATTCTCTCTCTCTCTGCTTATAAATTAATAAATAATATATTAACAAATAATATTTTTTCAAAGAAAGTGAGACAAGAGTTCAAAATCAGAGTTCAGGTTTTCAGACTCCTTGGGGCCCATAGGGAACATCCTCTGACCTCATGGGTTAGGGGAGCAGGGTCACTTACAGAGCAGCAAAAGCCAAGCCAACGCCAAGGTCTCTACCAAATGCTCAGAGGCAATGTCTCAGCCACCTGTGGAGGACACATGCTCTTTGGAATTAGAATTCCACTTCCAGTGAGGCTCCAAGGAAAGGCCTTCTCTAAAAGATATGACTCTCCAGTGTGCGAGGAGGTCAGATGGGGGACAAAAAGTCAAGGGTTACAGGGCAAGAGGGGACATCAACCAAATTAGGTTGCAGAACTGGGCCATGTGACCTGACTTCAGAAGGTGACACTGGATGATGACATTTCTAGAGGAGAGGCAGCGAGTGTGGCCCGTGCCTTTAATAGTCTTGGGAGTGGAAGAGGGTGTCCTTTCCCCTGTTTTGGACTCAGTGCTTCTGTTTAGGGAAGGAAAAAGCAGGCTTTTTATTTATTTTTGTTTGTTTGTTTTGTTTTTTTTGAGGTAGGGTCTCGCTCTAATCCAGGCTGACCTGGAATTCACTATGGAGTCTCAGGGTGGCCTTGAACTCACAGCGATCCTCCTACCTCTGCCTCCCGAGTGTTGGGATTAAAGGCATGTGCCACCACGCCCAGCAAAAGCAGGCTTTTGTCTCTAAGCCCTTCTTACCTCTGGAACTTTCTAGACCCTCTATTGTTGGGCTCCTCCATCACCCACTCCTGATCTTCTGCCAAACATCCTCAGTGTCTTGCATGATCATCTCCTGCTTGTTTCTGTGTGCTTGATGGAGGGACAGTTTTATTCTGGGGACTCAGAGTGCCCCTAGAAGCAATCCTAAGCTATTTGTTTAGGAAGCTGTGCTTGTGACAAGGGGTTAAATACCAGGACCCACGTGGACCTGTGACTCAGCCCCCAGCCTCACAGTGCTGCCCCCACCGAGGATTGCAGAGGGGGAACACGGCCGTTTCTGGCACAGGCCCACTCCAGCCTGAGCCCCAGCTGGGTGGGCCCCAAGACTCCCTCAGATTTGATTCTGCAACTTTTTCCAACCCGAAGCATGAATCACGTCTCAGATCTGTCCCAGTTCCCGGCCTGACTAGTGGAATTTCTGAAACCCGAGAGCTTCTGAGAGGTCTCGGCTCCTACCTTTGGGGGCAGTTTGCAGAACCAGTTTGCAGAAACTGGGTGAATGCACCACATTCTTCCTGCATGAAGCACTGTTCTTCTTGGGAGGAAGCAGTGACCAGCAGCATCTCATTAAACCACTCAGATCCACTTGGTTTGACAAACCCAGTGTCCTCTGGGCCTCAGGCAGCCCTGGACAGTGCCACCACTTACTGCTTTGTGACAGGCATCAGGGACACTCCTCCTCCTTCCTGCTATCCTTTTCTCTCTTAGAGAAGGAAGACGCTGACCCAGAATAGCCAAGGTGTCCAGCCCTAGCTTGCCAAGTCTCCTAAACAAGGTGGTTCCTTGTGAGGAGGCTGGTGCTGAGAGATGCTCACAAACAAGAACTCTTGTCTAGTTAATTGGTGTCTGGGTTCCCCATAGTCACGATGACATGTTGTTTCCTCCTGTGCCTTTAATCTGGGGTGCAGGACAGTTGGAGGCCAGGCTGGGTGGGCATGAACCCAGCTGAGCTTGGTGCTCTGGTAGATAAAGGCCACAGAAAGGCAGCGGTCCCCTTGGCCTCTGAGTGACCAGAGAGTAACAAGGCATCCATTGTGAAGGCTACAATGGGCCAACTTACTGCTTCTAAATATGGAGGGCCCAATGGACACTGTCACTACAAGGAGAGTGACGGGAGGGAGGTCCCCATGGGAATGTGAACAGGCCTAAAATCCAGTGTGTGCAGGAAGGCAGAGAGGCAGAAGTGGACCTGGGTGACCATGGGGACACTGTTGAGGTTAGACTCTAAGCCATGCTCATTTGTATAGGGTTAACAGAGACCCAGGATGCTGAAGATCCTATAGATGCTGAGAAGAGAAGGGGACAGAGAGAGGAGTAAGGAACAGAGAGAGAAGAAAGGGAGGGAGGGATAAAGGAGAGAGGGAAGAGAAGGAAAGAGGGAGGGAGAGAGAGAGGAAAGGGGGAAGGAAAAAGGGAAGAAAGGAGGGAGAAAGAGGAAGAGTAAGGGAGGGGAGGAAGGAAAGAAGAGAGAGAAGGATGGAGGGAGGGATGAAGGAGGGGAGGGAGGGATGCAGCCCTGTGTAGAGTCTTCCTTCCCCTTATTCAAGAGAGCCCATGTTCAGAAGAAGAGAGAGGAGGATGGAGGGAGGGGAAGGAAAGGAAGAAGAGAGACGGGGAAGGATAGAGGGAGGGAGGAAGGAGGGGAGGGAGGGACACAGCCCTGTATAGAGTCTCCCTTTCCCTTATTCAAGAGAGCCCATGTTCAGAAGACGAGCAAGCCAAGTACAGCTTGCCTCCAGGAGCTGACATTTGGAGTAAGTTCCTCCCAAGCTAAAATTCCATTCATGCAATTAATTCAACCCCCAACCTGTACTTCCTTCTCAAACCCAGTTCCTCCCTTACACACACACACACACACACACACACACACACACACACACACACACACACACACACATGTTGATGGGGCACTTTATGCCTGGCATAAGCTCTGACAGTCAGTAAGTGAGTGGACCCTGCTCTTGGGATCTTGGGACTTTGGCTTTGTCACTCTGGATGACATCCTGGGCATCTTCCCTGTAGCTGCAGGGTTCCCAAAGCCTGTTTTATTTTTTCTTCCTTTATTAAATCAGATATGGGTGAGACTCCAGGCATGATTCACCCTGAGGCAACTTTCCCTCCAGCTATGAACCTGCAAAATCAAACAAGCTCTGGGCTTTCAAAGCACAATGGTTGGAGAGGGGGGTGACTACAAAGGGAATGTCTACTCCCTCTGCAAACCAGAGGAATGGGCTAGAAGGGAGGTAGGAGGGCTCACTGGTCCCTAGCAAGCCTGAAACCTGACATGGCAAACAACATTTCATCTTAGAGTTCTGGAGCAGGCTTCTGGGACCCCATGTGCTGTCTTCTGAATACCCTGGAGTGAGGGAGAATGAGGCTTCAAGCACTCCTCCTCCAGTGGATACAGGCAGGTTGCAGCTCTCAGGGTTGAGGTCTCACACCCATGGCTTGCTGCCCCGGGATGGAGGTGTCCACCAGCCATCATTCTCATGGGGATTCTATACTAGAAGTGGGCAATCAGAGGCAGTCCTATGGCTGGACCAGGTCCCTGAGGCTCAAGGTGTCTCTGCTTGGAATTCTAGGTGGTAGCAGGTGCCACTGGGCACTGATGGAAACTGTCCGATATACCCACAACCACGGTTTACCGATATGCCCTCTGGAGGGATTTTGCACTACATGGGACCCCTTGGATCTTGACATGGAGGAAGAGGGTTGATCCCGAAGTGGGAAGCAGAGCTGGAGGGAGCAATGGGCAACAAGTGTGAAGTCTCAGAGCTTCCTGACCCTCCCTCAGAGTGAGGACACTGAAAGAAGACACTCTTGCTTGAGACCAGAGCCATCCCTGCTCAGACACTGCCTGCTGGCACCTGGACCTTGGGCTTCCTCTTCCAAGACGGTGAGAGGCATATTTCTACTGCTCAGAGGATATTCAGTTTCTGGAGTTTTATTAGACCAGCCTAAGCAGATCAAGATGGGACAGCTGTGCCAAGCGAGCTCCTTAGCACATGGAAGCAGCTATGGCAATGGAGGGTATTGTGAGCAGAGGGTTGGGCTGACCACTGATGGGCAGGAGAGGAGGAGAGCCTTACAGAAAGCCTCTGACCACGGCAGGGATCTCGGAGGGGTCCCGAACAGAATGTCAGTAAAAACTTGGATGGTAAAGGCTCTTGTCATGAAGCCTGGGGTGGAAACTAGGAGTGTGTCATTGGAAACTGTGGCCAACCTTGTCACAAAATGGCAAGGAACCTTGGCGGAGTCGTGTTGGCTTCTGGGGATTTGTGGAAGGCAGAACTGAACCCGTGAGGGATGAAACAGGATATTTGGCTGCAGAAATTTCTAAGCCAAGCGTTGAAGGTGCGGCTTGGCATCTCTTGAATGTTCGTAGTGAAATACAAGCACGGTAAATGATTTAAAGATGGAATGCTTAATCCAAAGGGAAGCAAAACCTAAAAATATGGAAAATTGGGCAGGCACACTTTTGTAATGTCAGCACTCGAGGGAGATGCTGAAGAAGCATGAACTTGTCTCAAAAATGAACTAATAATTAATGATCTGGGGCTGTAGCTTTGTTAGTAGAGTGCTTGTCTGGCGTGTAGGAAGCCATGGGTTCCATTCCCAACACTGCATAAAACAGTGGTGGTGCCTGCTTATAGCTCAGCACTTAGGAGACGGAGGCAGAAAGATTAGAAGTTCAAAGTCATTTTCAGCTACATCTGGAGTTTAAGGTCAGCCTGGGCTACATAAATCCATGTCTCAAAACACAAGAAAGACAGAAAGAAAGAGAAAACAAGGAAAGAAAATGTGGAAAGTCAGTGTAATAAAAGGAACCAAGGTATGGCCGAAAGTCATCTGAAAAGAAGACAATTCAATAATCTAAAGCCAGGATCTCTTGAGCAAGACAATGGAAAGTGGCCCTAAGGACACATCAGAGATTCTCAGGCCACCTCCTTGTAGCACAGCCCCAGAGTGTCAGAGTCCCATCCACAAAAACAATTTTCTTATGAAGTTCTCATAGATTGGATGTAAGTTTTCTGTCTTTTCACTGATCGCTCATTCCTTTCCAGCTGTCAACAATAGTCTGTTCTCAGAGGTGCCATTGTTTATGTATCCATGTGCCTTAAAGGAGGGCACCTTAGCTGACTTCCAAGTCTCAGCAATTATGAATAAAGCTGTTATGAGCCTCCATGTGGGAGCATCTATATGGATATAAACTTTTCATACCTTTGGCAAATACCAAGGAGTGGAATGACTCCATCACGTGGTGATAGTTCTGTAAGGACTGTCCAAGTAGCTCTCCAAATGACGGTACCATTCTGCACTTCCACCAACGGTGAGTGAGCGGTCCTGTTGCTCCATGTCCTTGTCAGAGTTTGGGGGTGTTGGTGTTCTGGATTATGGACAGTCTAAGCTGTGTGTGGTGGTATCTCATTATCATTTTAGGTCACAATTCCACGATATCGTCCTCTGTTGAGTTTTTCCATTTGAGGTGACGTGAAGTGTCGGTCCAGGTTATCTGCCCATTTTAAAATTGGATTGTTGGTGTTTTCATTCAGTTTCAAGAGTCCCCCTTCCCTGCACCAGGTAGGGTCTCGCTCTAGCCCAGGCTGACCTGGAATTCACTCTGTAGTCTCAGGCTGGCCTAGAACCCACTGCGACCCTCCTACCTCTGCCTCCCAAGAGTTGGGATCAAAGGTGTGCACCACCATACGGCCACTGAGAGTTCTTTTTATGTTTGGGCAAGTAATCCTCTTCGGATGTTTGCTTTGCAAATATTTCTCAAAGCCTGTGGTTTCTCTTCTCACTCTTGGTGGTTGTCTTTTGCATAGCAAAAGTGTGGGTTTATTGTTAGTTTTGGTGATAGAGTCTTGCCATGCAGTGCATGCTGGCCTTGAACCCATGCTTCCCCTGCCTCTCCTGAGTGCTGGTGCATGTGCCACAGCCAGCTCAAAAGTTCTAGGTTTGGATAACCTTCGGTTCATCAATTCTTTCTTTCCCTTGGTGTTATAGCTCAAACATTATTGGCAAACTGTTGCAGTCAGCTTTCTAGTTGCTGTGCAGAAAGAACCCAAGCAAAAGCGGCTTATGGAGGAATGGGTTTATTTGGCTTATGGACTTGAGGGGAGACTCCATCCTGGCAGGGAAAATGATGGCATGAGCAGAGGGGTGGACATCACCTCTGCCACAGCACTGGAAACAGTGACAGGAAGGTGTGCCAAATACTGGCAAGGGGAAGCTGGCTTATAACCCCCATAAGCCCGCCCCCAACAACACAGCTCCAGTGAAGTTGTAAAACCCAAACTGCCATCAGCTGAGGGTCGATCAATCAGAACACATTCATTTGTTTGTGGGGGACACCTGGATCAAACCATGACACACACTCAAGGTCATTTTGTAGATTTTTGTCCTAAGTGGTCTTGTAGATGGTCTATAGTTTCATAGTTTACATTTAGGTCTCCGACCCACTCTGATCCATTTTCGGTGGAGGGGTGAAGTCTGGAGATAGATTCATATTACTTGCGGACATCCAGTTTTCAAAGTGCCATTTATTAAAAAGATTATCTTGGCTCTATGGTGTGGCCTTGGCTCATTTGTATGGAACCTGGCTTTTAGCATTTGTCTCTCTGTATTGTCTTATTCTCTGGATATACCATCCTGTATTTAGCTAGCTTCTAGGACTGGATGTTAATTTGTGGTTGTGACTGCTTTTCTGGTAGCAATCATATGGTTTATCTTTGGGGCAGATTTATACAAGGGAATTGCTAGGTCAAGACATTGAAACACTTTTATAGCTCTTGAGACATAATGGTAAACCTTCTTCCAGAAACCCCAGTCCATCAGGATAGAAATGGTCGTCAGGATAGTAATCCCTCACTCTTTACCCCTTCCTGCAGAGTGTTATCCTTAAGACCATGGGGTGTGGGGGGTCTGGAAGCTGTCACATTCCTGATTATTAGTGGATTTGAACATTTTGTTTTGCAAGTTTGTTGAGAATTTTCTGCTTATGCCTTTTGTTGGTTTTGTTGTTTGTTTCTTGGAGGTAGGGTGTCGCTCTATCCCAGGCTGAATTCACTATGTAGTCTCAGGGTGGCCTCAAATTTACAGCAATTCTCCTACCTCTGCCTCCCAAGTGCTGGGATTAAAGGTGTGCACCACCACACCCAGTCCTGTGTATGCACTTTAAACCTTTGCTTCACTAATTTGTCTGTGTGTGTGTGGTACACATGTGCGCAGGTATGTTTGTGTTGAAAGCCAGAGGACAACGTTGGGTGTCAGGATTATGGTCCACCTCTTTTTGAAACAGGGTTTCTCATTGGCCTGGAGCTCACCAACTAGGCCAGATAGGTGACAAATAGGCCAATCAGGTGCCTGTCTCCACCTCCCCAGCATTCTGGTTACAAGTGGGCTCTCCATACCTGACATGTACATGGATTCTAGAGATCAAACTCAGGTCCCTTGTGCTCCAACGTAAGTCCTCTACCTACTGAGCCATCTCTCCAGCCCTGCACTAGTTCCTTAAAGGAAGTGATATGAATCATTGATATTCATGTATTTTCCCCAATTTCCTTTCACCTATGACTTTGGTTCACTTGTTTCTGATCCTGTTTTATCCCCATCGTGTTTTGTATGTTTATAAATGTCTCCACCCTCCATGCCTACTATCCCATGTCTTCCTTCTTTACGAGCAATTCAGACCCACCCCCATTCTGTTTTGATGCATGATGTAACCCTCACGGAACCTATTCTCAGTGGCTGATAGCTCCCAGCCATTGTGATTTGCTGAAGGAGTCTTTCTGTCTGTACTGATTTGAAACGGTCCTCATAGCAGGCTCATCCCTTTCACGCTCTCTGGTCCTGACATGAGCTATAGCCCTGCACTGGAAGTTTCCCAGGCCCCTGCCCTGCTCCGATGTGGGACAGTCATCTTGCAGCTCACTGGTTAGTATTCCTCAAATGCCTTGGCTACTATTTTCTCACTGGTTTAGTTTTCAAGCTTTAATTTTAAAGTTATTCTATTAAAACTCTCTTCCTGGCATAGAAGGAGGGATTGATTAATCCTCTGAGGTAAAATGACCCACATCCCAGAACAGGTCTCTTCCACGACACCTGAGATGACATGACAGTTTCTGGTGTACGGGCATGGAGGCCAGCAAAGCCAGGGTCTGCCCAGTGAGGGTCTCAGTGGGCAGTCTGTTGCCCAGAGCCCATTGTGGAAACACCAAAGAGTTCCTGTCAGTGCGGGGAGAGGACTAGTCCTGACCCCCATGTGCAGTAGGAAAACGGTCTATAGGAATCTGGTACTGAGTGAAGAAAAAACAACCCCACATGGAATTTGTAGCAGCAAGGGAGCCCTCTTGTGAGCTGCAGGTCAAGGTCACATGACTTACATGGTACAAGACAACTCAGAGCAGAACTGGCATGTTTGGCCACACTTCAGACACTATAAAAGTTTAAAAAATATTTTTATTTATTTATCAGTGAGAGAGGGAATATGGCCACACCAAAGCCTCCTTGCCACTGTAAACGAACTCCAGAATCAAGTGTCACTTTGTGCATCAGGCTTTATGTGGGCACTGGGGAATGGGCAGGCTTTATAGGCAAGAGCATGTACCCACTGAGCCATCTCCCCAGCCCCCAGACTCTTTTTAAGAAGTGAGTCAGTGGGAACCCTTTCTGGAGAAAGTCGGCTCCAAACCAACCTCAAGAAATTCCTCCAGAAACACCCCACCTAAGTTCACAGTCAAGACCTCATCTCTCTCACACACACAAGAACAGAAGCCCATGAAGAAGATCCAAGAGTAACCCAATGAAATCTTAGAAGACTCCAAACCACAAAGACCCTATTTATACAAGTATGAGACCAAAATGGAAGCTGGAGCTGGGTGTCACGGGGCACTTCTGTGGTCCTACTTCCCGGGGAGGCCGAGGCAGGAGGGTCATGAGGTAGAGGCCAGCAAGCAGAAGATTTGAAACAGAGCCAATATAAACACTGAAATAGGACTGAAACTGAACTGAAAACTCCCTGCATGGGTTGAATCACACCTTAGATACAACTAAAGAGAGAATCAGTGACCCGGGAGCTAGAGCTGTGGCAATTCCCCTGAATGCAGTTCAGATAGAAAAAGAAAGAAGACAGAAAAGAGATGCGAAGAATGACTGTAATTAGACTTACTCTAGTCAGAGGAGGGAGAGGTGATCATTAATGAAGTCCTGGCCAAGAATTTCCAAGGACTGGAAAAGAGCTTGGTCTTCCTGATTGTAAAGCTTGTTCAATCCAAACGGGAGGAATGAAAATTACTGCACTAGAGTGAAAATGCAGAGCCTTGGAGGGTAAGAGGTGGCCTTAAAAATACCAGAGGAAAGCCAAGTTTCTCGTGTAGAAAGGGCACCTGGGCTGATGCCTAACTTTTTGCCATCAAGAGGGAAAGGCGGGCTGGAGAGATGGTTCAGCAGCTAAAAGAGCTTGCTTATGAAGCTATGGCCCAGATTCAATTCCCTAGTACCCACATGAAGCCAGATGCACAGACTGGCACATGCACACATCTGGAGTTTGTTTGCAGCGGCAAGAGGTCCTGGTTTACCCATTTTCTCTCTCTTTGTAAATAAGTAAATAAATCAATACCTTCTAATAAGGAATACAAAAAAAGTGAACGCCAGGAGAGTGAAATCACATTATTTTTTACTTTCTTAGGGAAAAACAAAATCCTATCTTGAACAGAATGTGTGGATACAGACATGCAAAGAACATTCCATAGACACTGATGATTCCTGCGTGTCACCAAAGCGTTTAATTATGTTTTAATACAAAGGTATTACTGGACTGAGAGATGTATAAATGAGTCAGAGTATTTGTTGCACAAATGTGAGGGCCTGATAGAGCCTGAGTTTGGTCCCCAGCACCCATGAAATATTAAACTTGACATCATCTCACATGCCTGAAGTCACAGGGGGACAGAGACAAGAGAATGGCTAGGGCTCACAGGTCAGCCAGTCTGACCAAAAATGGCAGCTCCGGGTTCGGTGAGAGACTCTATCTCAAGGAAGCAACATGGGAGAGAAATAGTGGAAACAACTTATGTTCTGCTCAGGTCTCTGTATGAGTGTTCATAGGGCACACACATCTGCACACATATGTGCACACACTATACACACCACACAAACACAAATACACATACACACACCACCCACAAATGCATTACTAATGGTTACTGTTAGGATTTGAAGTTGAACTTTGAACTCACTCTGCACCTGTCTTCCTGGCATGGTGCTAATCCCCAGCGGTAGACACATTTCATTAATCTTACTATGTTGTTTTGTCTTTTCTAAAAGTGATACATTAGCCACTTTAAATTAGGCATCCTTCTGCCTAACTTAACTTTCACACACAATATCAACAAATCTAGCTCCTCTCTGCTCTTTCCCAATAGGATAAATCCATATTCTCTTCAAGTATAAACTCCTTGTGATGATTAGCCTTTGCAAACTTTTTACCTATATCTTTGACAATAAGCAGATATACTTTCCCTAATAAAAAATGAGCTCCCCTCTCAGCTGTGAGCTTCTCTCATTGGTGTCCACCCTGTGAGGTCACTCAATTATAAACTGTCCAAGATCGTGTTTTTGTACCACCAGCCCATAAATCACTTCCTGTCCTACCCGCCCGCGGGTAGGTCACAGCGAGGGCCCTAGGAGAAGGGGTGAGAATGGGTGGGAACAAGAGACTGGAGAGAGTGGAGCAAGTGGAGATTTCTGATCAAACTCATTTTATTACAAGCAGGCAGCACCTTAAATACGGGGGAGCATGGGTGGTTAATAGAAATTAGCAACCTGGTTGCTAGGTAACTTGGTCACAGCAGGGGTCATGATCTCTAGGAGGAAAGCCTGCAGGTGTAAGAGAGAAGGTTTGGCAGAGAAGATAGGAACTTAGCATTAGTTAGTAGGAGGAAGAGCAGAGACCTTCAAAAACAAGCAGACAATGACAGATGAACAAGGGACCTATAACCACAGCCATTCAATCAACATAGGATAGGCCAGTGAGACAGAAACCAAGGATTTTCGACGCAAGGACCTCTAAGCTTGCAACATTAAAGCAGCCTTATTACTCACCCACCACGACACAGGGAACTGAGCGGAAGAGGGGGCGGAAAGATTGTGAGAGCCGTGGTGGGGGAGACTGTCCGGAGGCATGACACCCATCAGTAACAACACACTTGGGCCAGGAAGACCAGGATGAGTACTAAGATATACAGGATCCCTTGCCACAAGGACTAATACAGACAGCCCACGAAGGAGGATATACCACTGATCAGGGATGGGGAGGGGGGGAATTGGGGAAGTCGGGATAACAACGCATGGTTTGCCCACTAAATAATGTAACTCATTATGGACAATAAATATTAAATTTAAAAAAAAAACAAAAACAAAAAAACAAATGTTGACGCATCTTATGGCACTAACGGCTCCGCACAACTTCCAGATTAAATTCCAGGTGAGTAATGACATTTAAAATGGAAAATATTGGGGGGAGGGACTCACAAGGGCCCATCCTTCCCTAAGGAGTTATTGGCAGTCAATGGTAGCTGGGGGAGAGGAAGTCATATTGTTCATCGTGTAGCCACTGGTAAGTTGTCCATGCTCCATAAATAACCTTTCAACTTATGCTCACACAAGCACCCCCAACTTAACTCACTGGGTCACAAAAAAAGAAGGCAAGTGGAAGGGGGCTCGCGGGGAAGAGGTTTGTGGGAAGGTAAGAGTGGATAATGGGGTGAGTAGGATCCAGATGCATTATATGTTGTACGCAATTGTTAAAAATAATTAATTAAAATATGTTAAATACTTAGAAGTAAGCAGTAAAATATATCTGTGATGGTTAAATTTACTGTCATCTTGCCTTGTTTAATAATCTACAGTAATCTTGGGCAGGTCTCTGAGTTTGCTGCAGAAAGGATTGACAAAAGGAGGAGGTCCCTCCCCCAGAGTTGCCCTTCCCCCAAGTGGGTGGGCCTTCCCAGAGCGGGGCTGGATACAAGGAAGCTTGGGGGGAAGAGAAATTCCCTTGTTTTCCTTCCTCCTCTTGGCTGCTGGTGCTTATTCCTGACTTGCACTCACATCCTGCTCTCCTACCCTTCCTGGACATCAGAACCCAGTTTCCTTGGCCTCACATCATGGACTGAAGAGCAGCCACTCTCCAGGGAGCCATCAGGCCTTCTGGGCTGGATTGGATTGCTGAGGGATCCAGCCACGTTGACTGAACAGCTACTGGTTTCTTCACCTGTGGGCCTGCAGACTGCTATTGTTGGACTGTCGCAAGCTACCCCAATAAATTCCCTTTTACTACAATCCATTCTGTCAACTCTGTTTCCTCTAGAGAACCCTGACTAATACAAAAAGTGGTACCAGGAGTGGCTCGCAATTGTCAAAGATAAATAATTAATTAAAATATGTAAAATACTTAGAAGTAAGCAGTAAAATATATCCAAGCTCTTGTATGGAGTGAATTGTGGATTTTAGGGACTTTGTAAAGGTGAAGAACATGAGCCTCATGTCTGTTTACCTACTAAGCAGTGCAGTTTCAGTAAAACTCCCAAATGTCTGTGTGAAACTTGAACATATTGAGATTTTATTAATATTTGTGTAGAAGAGCAAGGAATCACTGGCAACAAAACATTCTTGGTGGTAAAAATCAGACTTTTTGTCTATGAAACAACCACAAAATAAAGCAACTTAATGTTAAAATATTTCAGAAATAAATGAAGTGATGAGGAAAACAGCAGCAATTTCACAATGGACCTGCAGGTCTGAGGTGGGAGATAGCATGGCAGGTCAGGAAAAAAAGTAACCAAAGGGTGACTGGTTGTCATACCAAGGAAAATAAATACAACTTCCCCACCTCACATGACTTCAGAACAAGTTATTACAAATTGATTAAAGATCTAAATTGAAAAGATAAACTACAACTTTCAAGAGCTAATAGGACACGACACTCATCACCTCAGGATTAGGCAAGGAGCTTCTTCAAATAACTTATTTGTAATGTTTTGCACTCCAGGGCCTCGTGCTGCTGCAAAGAACACCACACACTTATACTAGTTTTTGTGTTGGCTCATGTGGACAGCTTGGGAGTTGAACTCGGACCCACAGACTTTGCAAGCAAGTACCTTTGACCACTTGAGTCACCTTCCCAGCCCCTAGAAGGAGCCTTTAAAGACAGACGCAAAGTGTGAACACCATCAGCGAAAGGTGAATGTGTCAGTTACCTTTTGGTTGCTGGGACAAAATACCTGACCAGCAGCAGCTTATGGGAAGAAAGGGTTTCTTTTGGACTTACAGTTTCAGGGGAAAGTTTCATAACGATAGGGAAAGGAGAGCACAAGCATTCTCACATATCAGCAGAACCGTAGCGTAGAAAGAGTGATCTAGCTCTGAACTCCTAGTAGGCTGGGCTCATAAACTTCAGGACTTTCCCCCAGTGACACACCTCCAGCGAGGCTCCACGTTCCAAACGCTCTACTATGTGGGGACTACGTAGGAAACATAGTCACTAATATAGAAGGCTACAGGGACATTACATTCAAAACCACCACAGCAATGTCTTCACAAACCTTCCTTGATTTTTGTGTATCAACTATCAAAAGCATGTTATGAAATGTTTTCTTGCCTTTTCACAGGGGCCTTTTACACCTACACTCATAAGCAAGACTGGTTGTTGTAAGATAGTGTTTTGTAGAAATTCTCACGTGAGCCCTCCAGGTTTTCCCACTGCTCCTGTGGTTGGTTAACTTGGGGGTGTGACATAACCTCGCTGTGCTCTGAGTGATGATAATTAGACTCAGATCATCCAGCCCTGCCTGAGCAATAGTGACACTCATGTTCCATTGGTGAGTTTTATGTGTTTGATTGCACTGAAGGATTGTGCAGCTCTATAAAATGAACTGCAGAATTGTCACTCCAATGGGGACCTGAATCTATTTGCATAGCCTATGAATAAACGCTCCTGGTATAACAAAAATCTTACAACACTACTACAATGTGGGAAAGAATTCTCTTGTAAAACTGCCTTGGCCCAGAGCCTTTTCCCTTTCCTCAAGTAATTTCTTAGAGGGCCAGGAGATGGTTCAATGGGCAAAGAGCTTGCAGTGCATGAGGACCTGAGTTCTGAACCCCAGCACCCATGTAAAAGCTGGGTGTGACAGTATGCATCTGTCATCCTCAGGCTTGGAGAGATAGACGCAGGTGGATCCCTGGGGCTAGATGAATCAGTGAACTCCAAGTTCAGTGAGAGGTCATGTCTAAAGGCATAGTTTCTTGGGTTTTAGGTTGATTACTATCCACCATTAGGCACTGTTAGTTGTTGGTCCAAACCTCTTTTTCTCACTGGCTGTTCGGTTCTTTCTGCCACCTGTGGGCTTAGAGACTGAGTTTACCAGCCTGAGGCAAAGGCCTGTGTGTATCAATTGATTTGGGGGTACAATCTGTGGAACAGGCCTGAGGGAATGGGGGTCAAGGAAGTGTCTGGGTGACTGGTTGGGGAGCTTCCTTTCCTGGGCCCGGGGCAGTCACTCTGGGTGTGTGTTAGGGAGAATCTGTCCACTGGCTCCTGGTATGGCTGGTCCAAATGTCACTACATGGCTCTAGCCCTCTCCCTTCCAGCCCATCCTCTGGTTCCCAGTGACTTCCTGAAACATCTGGACTTTGGCCTGCACAGGGCAACCTGTGAGAGGCAAAAGGCACATGACCTGAGCATGAGGTAGCGCAAGGCCAAGCAGGCCTCTGTGAAGCCCACAGTGGTTATTTCTTAAGGGAGAAAGGCTTTATTTTGACTCATAGTTTGAGGGGATATAGTACGTCATGGAGGGTGCGGGGAGGCATGGTGGTGGGAGCTTGAGGCAGCTGGTCACATTCAATCTGCAGTCAGGAAGCAGAGAGACATGAATGTTGGTGCTCAGCACACTTTCTCCTTTTTATTAAGTTCAGGACCCCAGCCCTTAGAATGGTACTTCCCACCATTGGGGTGGGTCTTCCCACCTCACTTAACCCAATCTGGAAACTCTCTTACAGACATGACCAGAAATTTGTCTTTCTGGTGACCCTATATTCTTTCCAGTTGACAATCAATATTAACCATCACTATGGTCCACAGAGAGCCGACCCCTCTGCGGGCCAGCAGGGCCTGAGTATTACACAGAGACACTATCTGGGGCCCAATGAGTACACTGCCTCTCTTCAACCTGTTCTTAGGGCTCTCATTTATTCCCTATGGGAAGGGATGGAGAGGATTCTGCCAGGTGGGAGGAGGGGTAGCCCTTGACTCTTCAAGATTAGAAAGACCAGAACCCATCTGCCTTAGAACAGGGACTAAGGCTGTGTGACACCCTACACAGCAGCTCAGGGACTTCAGCCAGCCTGGCCCTCCAGGTGCCACTGAGGGTTCAGATGGCTCTGGAATAACCTCGCTGAATGCCTGGCAATCTGAGACCCCAGCTCCCCTGCTCTGGAAAGCTCAATAAGCTTCTCGTGGCTGTAGACAAACCTCCTAGCTGCTTGTCACTGCCCCCTCTCATACAACCCTGGAAGGATCATTGGCCCCTCTGCCTGAAAGTGAAATCCCAAACCCCTTCTGTTTCTTCTGAAATCCAGGATTGCTCACCTACTCAGCTCTCCACCAGAGAGCTTGTCTCTGGATCCTGTTCCCTGGTCTTGGAGCCCAGACAGAGTAGTGTGGAAAGGCTGAGCTGCAGGCCTGAAGGGCCTTCTCTCCTTCATCCTCACACTTGTTCCTCTTTCCCATACTGTCCAGGCGTTTATGAGCTTGCTGCCAGGCACACATGTGGATTCCCATGTGCAGAAATGCCAGACGCTGGCTCCTCTGCCTGATGCTCTGTCCATCTGCTCTGGAGCGCGGCGGCCAGCGCCGGAACCCTCCTTGGCTTCCTTCGTCTCCTCTCGTCTCTTGCCAGAGAGAGGATTCGAAGCTTTCCTCTGCCTTTAGTGCATCTGCATTTCTGTCCTAAGGCTCCTTCCTTTCTCTTCCTTAGACGTGCCCAGCATGATTCCTATCCCTGGTGACCAGGTGGACACCAGGCACACAAACGAGGCTCATCTCCTTTGGAAGGACAGTTTAGAGCAATCCTGAAGGGTGTCCGCAGGGCTGGGGTGGGTCCTGGATCTTGGGGGAATGGTGTGGCTTTCTAGAGAAGGCCAAGGGGAAGGAGAGGGACCCAAGGCCTTGCAGCAGGGAGTGAGGCAAGCATAGAGAAGTGACAAGGGCTCCCAGCCACTGCTCACTCCCACCAAAGGTCCCCATCCAGCTGCGAGTGTATTAACCATCAGCTGCGGTTTAGCTCTGCCCCAGGATATTTATTCCAGTGAATTCCATGCTACAGTAGAACTCCCCTGTACCACTGGGCAGGTTGGTGGAGGTGGGGCTCGAACCCAGTCTACCTGTGATCAAAGCTTCCATTCCTAGGGATCTCTCTACTCAAGTCCACAGGCCACACAGGAGGCTCCTCATGGAAGGCGGCTTCACTGTGTCACAATGAAATCCCCAGGATGCCTGAGAATACTGGCCAACTGCAGGAGCTGGGCAAACACCATGGTCTGGAAGGACCAGAGTCAGAGAGGATGAGGACTCCAGGGCTCAGGAGACGGGACCTCTGAAGTGATGCAAGGGGATGCGGAGGGACACTGAGAGATGGGGAGGGATGCAGCGGGACCTGGGGAGATACAGGAGAGACTCAGGGTCATGTGGGGATGAGTGTGGAGAGATGTGAGGGGACATTAAAGGAGATGGAGGGGTGTGGAGGGACATGGAGAGAAGTAGAGAGACACGAAGGGATATAGAGGGACATGGGGGCGGTGGAAGGATGTGGAAGCACGTGAAGGGACAAGGGGTGATGGTTTGCATTGTACCCCACACCATGTGTGGTGAAGGTCTGCTTTTGTGACAGCAATCCACTTGGACCCAGGCAGCATCCCGACTCCCCTGCCTGTGAGGCCTGTGGTCTCTCTCGGTATCTCCCGATGATGGCAGCTTCCGGCTGTGCCTTTGGTGTGTGTGTGTGGGCGTGAGGCTGAGGGCTGCATGTCATCTCACAGACAGACTATCTCACTGGGCTTTCTGCTCCTGAGCTCAGCAGGATTCAGGAAGCTGTTTCATGAAGACCAGACTAGTCTGGTGTTTCCTAGGGGCCTGAGGTTGACAGATACCCGTGCCTGCTCAGCAAGGGACAAAGTGCCACTGCTGGGTGTTTGGTGAGCCCTGTGGTACATGACTACTTGGGGTCTGGTTTGCCGGTCCCAAGGATCAGGGTCATCTTCCTTCACAGATGCACGGGAGAGTGGTGGGAGCCAAGTCTGGAGGGAGCTGCCTGCCCTGCAGGGGTGGGGAATCCTAAGAGTCACCTTCTTGCACCTGCAGGGGTGAGACCCGAACACAAGCAGGTGATGCCACATTCTAATCCAGTACCAATGAACCCAATCCCTTTCATGGTGGACGGAAGAGGGCCCAGAGCACTGACTGGCATGTTCAGAGCAGATAGCTAAGGCCTGGTGCCTAGTCTAGGATCAGTGGGCCTTCTCTGTGTCTCTATTAGCCCACTTGGTGCCTCTCTATGACACACATAGGGCGGGCTGGCAGTGTCTTTACAGAATGTCCTACTTTATAGGTCCACAAGGGACCATAGACAAAGTGTCTCATGTCTTGTCTGCTTGGCCACAGCAACTCGAAGAATCCAGAGCAGGCCCCTGGGACACTTGGGGTGGAGATGTGTGTCCACACTGCACACCCCACTGGCATTTTTGGGGAGATCCTGTGACACACACATTGAGGCTCAGTCAGGACCATTGTCCTTGGCACTGGTCTGGGTGATGGCCTGGCCAGCCAAGCTCACCAAGGGCTACCTTCATGCCTCCTCATAGGCTGGCCAAGCCCCACTAACTCACACAGCCTTGAAGGCTCCACCCTCTCCCATAGCCAACATATTCTACCTTCAGCCAATCAGGCTACTGCTGAGCTGGGACCCTAATTTCGTCTCAGCTCAGCACCCCAGATGGAGTCCAGCAATTTTGGTTAGTGGCTCTCTTGGTCCTGACTCCAAGTACCAGTTTGGAACGAGAGATTTATGGATGGGCATGAAATTGCCACCTCGAGAAGCCCAAGGCAGGCAGAGCTATAAATAGGGCGCTTGGTCTCTAGACAGTAGGCTCCATGGGGTGAGGCATCTCAGATGGGTTTGGGCATTAGAGAGAACAGTGCAGCTGTGGAGGTGGGTCTGAGGAATTCCTGCTCCCCATCTCCCAAAAGCCTTGCAGTGGAATTATCTTTCCTGTTGCCAGACATAGCTGGGTCTGATAAGCCGGGCTTTCCTGCCCTCCGGTCGCAAGTGGACAGTTTCTTGGTGTTTCTCATCGAGGGGGATTAACCCCAGGGCACTAAGTAACCCGGCTGTTTCCCATCAGGTCTGTCCCGCCCTCTTCCCAGGCACTCCTGCCTGGCTGGGAGAGAGCCTCCACTCCAGGGTTAGCGTGTACAGTCCAAGGTGGGTGGGGGCAGCAGGCTAGGCATGGGGCAGCTCCAGAGGATGCCATGTGTACCTCCTACTTCTGAACAAACCTGCTGGCCCATCTGCAAAAAGGGATGAACTGCAACCCAGGCCAGCAAGCCTGCCACCCCTGTAGATGTCCATCCATGTAGATGTCCACCCGTGTAGGAAAGCCTACAATAGGCTTCCATCTTCAGGTACCTAGAGAGAGAAAAAGCAGAAGGCTCCTGTGAAAATGATGGGAAATCCAAATGTCCATAAAAAGAAGTAGTCTCGTTTCTGGGGAGATAGTTGCATCCATAAAGAGCTTGCCTTGCAAGCATCAGGTTCTGAGTTTGATCCTCAGTGCTCACATAACATACCGAGTGTGCTGGTTTGTCCCTGTCATCCCGGCACTAAGGAGGTAGAGACGGGAGGATGCCTGGAGCTCATTGGCCAGACAGTTCAGCATAATTGGTGAGCCCCAAACCAATGAGAGACGCTGTGTCTAAAAGAGATCAGGTCAGGCTTGGCACGCCTTTAATCCTAGCACTTGGGAGGCAGAGGTAAGAGGACAACTGTGATGGGCAGTGCACTCTGAGGAAGAGTATCTGACCTTCATACACATACACATGCATCTGCACCAATGCACCCACATATAAAAACACACATATGCACATGCGCTCACACCACACACACACAAACACACACACACCTATATAAAAATACATATACAGCCCCATAGCTGGCTAATCGTCACAGAGCCCTCAGAGCCCTCTGACCTTTCTACAAGTTCTGAGGTTTCCAGACCAAGACTCTGGCTCTTGAAGGGTACTGACCCTCTGAGCCCTACTGACAGTGAAGGCATTGTCCCCCAAAGACTGAGGGCAAAGACTATGTGCCCCCAGTGGCCTGAAGATGTTCAGCCTAGGAACCCCCCAATCCAGATAGATAAGTAATTCTCAATAGAGGCCAAATTTGCCCCAAGGGGACAGATGGCAACATCTGGGGTGCTTCTTGGTGGCAGATGGAAGTGGGTGCTCTCAGCACTGGTTATAAGGCGTCCAGAGAGGTTGCTGGGTGTTCTGTAAGGCCAGGGATTCCACACACAGACCAGGGGGGAGGGACGCTCCAAATGTCAGCCGTGCAGAGGCTGAGGTCTCTCCTGGGTGTGTCACCAGCCAGACCTCATCAGAAGTGGGGACCTGGTGAAGCAGGACAGATAGGAGTTCAGCCCAGCCATCTGGAGTAGATGGGCAGGCCATGGTCTCAGGAGCCCTGGGGGTGGAGTGTGCCACCATCTACCCACTGTAGGTGGTGCTGCCTGGGTGTGAGAGCCCAGGCCTTGGCATGCCCTCTCATGACTCCATGAGCTAGGTCCTGTGCTCAGTCCCGAGGAGGCAGGGGTGCACAAGGAAGTGACTCAGTTTTCATCTGTTTTTATGATAGCTGTGGGGTGGGGGCGGTTAGCCTTGCAGATCCAGGGAGCTCCAGCTCTTCTTTGTTTACCCTGAGCTTCTGCTCATCCTTGAATCCAGGCCTGCACTCAGCACAGGCATTTCTTAAGCCTTAAGCCTGCTTCCTCTCTTCCTGGCTCCTCCCTCCCTCCTGGCCTCTGTCTCCTCTCTCTGTTCTCTCTCCTCTTTCTCTCTTTTTGCTCCTTTTTTTCCCTCCCCCTCCTCCTTCCCTCTGCTACTCCGTCCAGAATCACTCCATCTCCCTGGCTGCACCTCCCCCCTTTGCATTGCTGATCTTCGTGTCATTGCTTCTCAGAGGTGGGGGCTGGGCTTGGTCACATGGCCATGACACCCAGCACCCAAGCTAGTGAGCCTTAGAGATCTGGTGACCGAGTAGGGACCCGTCCAATCTACCATCATCTGCCATCCATACTTTGACACGTGAAAGAGGCTGGCTTTGGCCCAGAGACCCTGAGGACTCCAGTTAACTGAGAAAGGTCCTTGGTGGTGATGGCCAAGGAAGAAAGGACAGGGCTGTGTGTGTTGGGGTGGGGTGAGGAGACAGGCTCTCCAGGCAAAAGTAATGGCAGAAACCACAGAATCCGACTGGCCCTCATCCTCAGACTTCCTCTGGGTCACACTGATGAATTTTCCAGAACTCAAGTGAACCAGAGTAGACCTGATGCTCCGGGTGGACAGAAACAAGCAATCATGTACGAGCTGCTCCAGCCCACTTCATGATTCATTCCCAAGAACTCAGTTCTTGGCTCTCCTGCCTGCACTCTCTCTCGGCTGGAAAGTTGCTTCCGTTATGGAGGACTGAGGGTATTTTTTCAGTGGCCATAACACCTCACAAGCTCAGTCACACAGCCACCAAGTGGGTTCAGCTCATAGTCTCGGGTGGCACTAACGGGAAAAACCATGTTTTATAGTGGAGATCAGAGTGCATGCCCTGTACCCAGCATTGATGGACTCGCCATGCCTACCACCCCTTGCCAGACCCAGAGGGGCAGAAGCTGGAATTAGCGGACTTTAAGTATATGGTCTAAGGCCACATGAAGGCCAGGATGAACTTGCACAAGTTGCAGAGAGGCGAAACATGGACTTGATCAACTAAGCTGTGTTCTATGTCTAGACAGTCAAACTTTCAGAGAGGTTCTTTATTCAAAATGGGAAGGGGTGTGACTTTAAGCCCAATAGAAAGAATAGGACCAGAAACCTCCCTGGCCATCTGGTCTTCTTTGATAGCACCTAAGACAAAGACACTGTGGCCATTGCAGAAGCCACCATGACACTCAGAAGCCCACATGCAGTTACAATGCTGCTTCAAACAAGCCAACACATCCGAGCCTGTCCTCAGTATTTGATTCAAACATTGCTCAGATTGACCCTACACACCTGTGCCACCCTGGACCAACATCCCCACCTGGGGTCACCTACCTTAGAATCTGTGTGGCTCCATGTGCCTTTAGTCACGTCACCACCCGAGGCCCTGCCAGTGGACCAGGGTGAGGTCTGTCTGCGGATCTCTCTCAGCACAGGGAGCTACTGTCTCTATCCTTCCCAACACCCACCAGCCAGTAGGATTGCTCATGGTTCCTGAGATGATGAAGTGACGGAGTCTTTCCTTGGGTGGATTCACTCAGCCTGGCAGTGAGGGGGGCGGGCATGGTCTTATTGGGATTGTAAACTCACCCCAGAAGCAGGAGAGAAAGTAGGTCAGCCATCGGGATTAGGCAATCACTGACCTCCCATCACCCCAAGCCTTCCCAGGCCTCCCTCCTCTAAGTGAAAACATCCTTCTAAATTCTCTCGGCACCAACCCATGCTGTTCTTCACACCTAGCAGCAGGGGCCTCAGCCTCAAATCTAGTTCCCACCTATCTCAGCACTGGAGAGAGCTGGTTAGTCACCCAAGTTCGGAGGTAAAGACAGACCAAAGCCCGGCTCAGAAGCTCAAACCCAAACTCTAGCCCAGTAAGACTCCTCCCCAAGCTTCAGGTTCCGCCTCAGAACTGCACAGAGGCAAAGGGTATTAGAGGCTGCATCCCAGGGCTGCTGTAAGGAAAAAAAAAACAGTACTGTGTCTCAAGAAGATGTCAGGTGATTGGTTCATGAGACCTAACATTGGTACCCTGCTATCACTTTTGAATCTGGGAAGTAGCTTTTCCTCATGGGAACAGGAACAGATCAGAAACCAGGAGCCCCAGACACACTGAGCCACAATTTGGGCAACAGTTAGCTTCCACAAGGCTCCCATAGTCTCCTGGTGGACTTACTGTGAAGTACAGAAGAAGCGATGTGTTGCAAAGCATTGTATAAACCATAAATGCCATGTCAATGAAACATTTATATCCATAGCCTTTTCCTGGGACATTATCTCAATATTCATATAGGAGACCCACCTTTAAATCTAGCATTAATTTGTTACAAAAATACACAAAACAGTGTGTAGTCTGTATCCAGGATGTCTGATGGTTGGTCTGAAAGAAAGCCAAAAGTGTGGTCCTTTGTTGACAAAGCCCCAGACCCCACTGGGATCAGGAGAGGGTGCCCAACATAGCCAGCCTCAGTTAGAAGTAACGATGCTAACAGTGGCTGACTGGACCTTGCAGAGCTGGCCTGAGAGGCCAGGCACTCAACTTTACCCACGAGTGCCAGCCTTACGGTCCCTGACTGGATGCAAGCATGACTGTCGGTTGCCATGCTCTGAAGGCTTCCCAGGCCTATGCTAAGACCTCCTGGCTTCTGGGGGACAGTGAGTGAGACCTGGTCAGCCCAACAAGAGTTTTGGTTCACAACAGAAGTGTCTCCTCAATCCTAAGGTAAGCAGAGTTTGAGCCCCCATCGCAGTTCCCTCACAAACAGGCCTGAAAAGGGCTTCAGAGGCCCCGATGTGTGTAGAATGAAGCTGGTTCTTGCCCTGTCACCCACCCTGTTTCTTCTCTTCTCCTACTTTGTGCTTCGTGGAGCAATTTCTCTCCCACGTGACAACCCTCCAGATATCTGCAGGCAGCTGGTGAGGGAAGACAGCTTCTGAGGAGAGCAGATGGCCACTCCTCAGGAAATCCCGGCTTTTAAGAGGATATTGGGAAGACCCTCCCTGCCAGGTAGCTGGGAAGTTGGTGCCCTGCCTCAGCCTCTAGGAAGATGGATCAAAGTCAGCAACCAGGGCCATGCTGGGGAAGGGTTAGTAACTCACTCCTGGAGAGAAAGGTCCTGATGGTTCTGCAACCACAGAGCAGACACTCCTGCTGTGTGTGATCTGAAGCCATCACAAAATGTCACTGGATATAGAGCTGGAAAGGTGTCCATTTCCCACGGGTGGCCAATAGCACCAGCTTTAGCCTGCCCCTGGCTCACCCAGCCAGAGTGAGGACAGACCTTGGGTGATATCTGTCAGAGTCAGATTAAACCTGTCAGGATCTGCAGGGGCAAAGGAGAGGGTCAGTCTGGAATCCTGGTCTCTGGGACAGTGGGATTGTTCCCAGTGTCTCTGTAGCTGAGGTGTGTGTCCCATCCAGTTTAGATCTGTGACCTGCCTGAGTCCCTGCAACAACTCTAATGAATGTCCTTGTCACAGACCAGGGAACAGGGGGCACAGTCTTGCCCAAGGTGTATAATGGGTTCTTACTTTCCGCTCAGAAGATAGGGGAAAGAGGCAGTTTCTGAGCCTCCAGTCTGCAGGAGAGGGAGCTGCAGGGGTCAGAAGACCATCCACAAGAAGAGCTGGAGGCCATTGAGGTCCCTTTTTCCTTGCCCCCCCCCCAGAGCTCCTTCCCTCCATCTCCAAGATCCAGGCGCCACAGCTGCTGCCTGGAGCGGGGAGCCAGGCTGCCGCTGTTGAGACCTGCAGAAACGGAAAGTCTGCAGCCCGGATCTGCTGGTTCTCGTTAAAACCGACCTCCTTGTTGACAAAAATAAAGAGGATCAAACCAATGCCAGCATGCACTGTCTGCGGCTGCTTTCATTCTCCTACGAGGAGTTAGAGCCCCTGGCTGCAAACTGGCACAGGTTCAGGAGCTTCCTAATCTGGGGGGGGGGCTTTGGCCAGGTCCCCTAGTCAATGGGAGTGCCTCCCCATGGGACATCAACCGGAGACACCCAAGCCTGGGGTCTCATTAACGCTTGCTGCCCAACATTCTGGTTCATTTTCCTTGGCACGGAGCTTGGATTTTCCTAACCAGAGGTGGAACAGGAATGCAGAATGGATGTCATGGTGAGCTAGGGCTGCAGAGCTAGCATTTTTGAACCCAAGAGTCCACTGATGGGTGGTCAACTCAGTGCCAGGTACCTGAGAGGACCAGTGCCCAGGAGCAAAATAGACCAAGTCAGCAATTGGTCCTGGGTTGCAGAGGATGTGTGTGTGTGTGTGTGTGTGTGTGTGTGTGTGTGTGTGTGTGTGTGTGTGGTGGGGAGAGTGTTGTTCACCAGGGTGGACACCCTGTTACTGCTGGCCTGGGAATCCAGTTGGTCTCTCGCAGCTGTGAGCTTTGGGTCTTCACAGCCAAGACAAGGAGGTGGGAAAATGTGTACTCTGTAGAGGTTTAGTGTCCTGAAACTACTGTGACAAAATAGCATGACAGAGGCTGGCAATGGCTCGGTGTATAAAATGCTTGCCTCACAAGTGTGAGAACTAGCATTCAGATACCTAGGGTTCATGGAAATGCCAGGCAAGCGTGGTGGGTGCCTGTGATCCCAGATCTTGGGAGGTGGAAACAGAATAGCCCTGAGGAAAACTGGCTAGCTTGACTGAATTAGCAAGCTCTGCGTTCAAGTGAGAGACCCTGTCTAATGAAGCGGAGAGTGATGAAGGAAGTTACTGTTGGCCTCCCCAGACACCCATATACACATGCATACCTACACACATGCAGATATGCACACACACACACACACACACACACACACACACACACACACACACTAAACACCCCCCCCCACGATTGTGGGGCTGAAACAATGCCAGTTTCTTCTCCCACAGCCTGGAAGCCAGAGGTCAGAACTACACCTGTGGCTAGGCCAGCTCCCTCCCCAGGTTCCTGGCCTTTCCACCTCCTGGGACCCTGAGTGCTCCTGAGCTGGAGACTGTCAGTCAAACCTCTGCCTGGTCTCACATAGCTTCTCCTCTCTTCCCTGGGTCTCCTCCGAGCCTTTTCTATACAGACACAGTCATTGGACTTTGGGCTCTGGATTATCTAGGCTGATACCATCATGCCAGACTTCACCTACATTCTTCAATGATCCTTCCAAGTAAGATCAAGTTCAAAGCCTAATGTCCATGCTCACTTCAGCCTATGGTCATCAGGTCACTGTGGTACCCTTCAGATCTTGTTCTCTGCCCAGACTCCTTAGGGACCAGGGCTTGCCTTTTTCTTTTTTGTCTCTTCCTGCTCTCAGACAGGTAGAAGTGATCCAAAGAATTTACACCACCTTATTTCTCCCAGAAATTCACATTGGTCTGAGCACTACCTTCTTGGATATGAACATCAGTGAAGGGATGGTCGCATGTGGTACTTGGATGGGGCATAAAGCTGGACAGGCCCAGGGGCTTCTCACCTGCACCCAACCTTGTCCTGCAAGTCTCCTGAGGTCCTCTTCCTGTACCCCGATGACCTGCCTGAGCAACACCTGCATCAGATCTGCACTGTTTGTGTCTGGAGGTGGGATGTAGGGAGCATGCTTGTGGCAGGGGTGGAGGGTTGCCACGAGTAGAAAATCCTGCTTCCACTTGGGAACCCTGTGGCCTAAGGCTGTTCTCAAATACTCTGAATGACATCTCTTTTGCCTTGACGTGAGTTAGGATTCAAGGGGATCAGTGGCCCGCACTTCATTCTTGCCAACATCAGCATCCTTCTCTGCCTCCTGCCGACACCGTCCCCCACACCCCCACACTACACATCATCTGCCCAAAACTCCTGATGATCGAGGCTCAAAGACTTTGAATCCAATTTGTGGGGAGACTAGTTTGGAAGTCTGGTTAAAGTCCATGTTCCTTTTTTCACTTCCTCTTATGGAAGAAAACCCAAGCTGGGAGATATTTCCATCAAAAACATTGGTTTAATACTCAAAATGAAAACAAATAAAACTAGAGCCTTCTGGAAAAACCAACAGACCCAGATGGAGTTTGGCAGGCTCCACCATCACACACCATGCTCAGCCCAGCAGCCGCCTGTCCCTTTGCCAGCCTGACCCTCCTGCTGGGGACAGGCTGTCAGGGCACAAGAAACACAGTGGTGTTACCCTGGGCCTGACTATATAGCAGCCCTGATGTGCCCTTCATCCCATGGCTGCTGGGCCCTGAGGTCTTTTCAGCTCAGGGAGATAGAGGGATTTGAAGGACTCAGGGCTTGGAGGCCTGTCTTATTGTGTCTGGGACTATTGTGAGTTGACAGGTGTCCCCAATATCCATGTCCATTTCCTTAGCCCAGAGCCATGAACATGATCGGATCTGAAAATGGGTCAGGAAGGCGTAAAGACCTCGAGACTGGGTGGAGATAGGGCTCATCTTTGATTGTGCAAGTCTCTGTCACAGATGTCTTTACTAGAGAGACTGAGTGATTATGAAGTCAAAGAACATATGGGACAAGGTAGTGTGGAGAAAATCGAGTGGAACCAGGCCAGGGAAACATGCAGGCACCTGCAGGAGGGAGGGAGGACCCTCCCAAGGCCTTTAGAGGGCATGTGGCCCTGCTACACCTTAGTCTTGACTCATTACCTCCAGGTTGGAGAGAGAGGACTTTGCTGGGTTTTTTTAAATTACTTTATTTTTCTATTATGGGAGAGAAACACACACACACACACACAGAGAGAGAAAGAGAGAAGGAGAATGGGTGTGCCAGGGCCTCCAGCCACTGCAAACAAACTCCAGATGCATGTACCACTTTATGCATCTGGTTTCATGTGGGTACTGGGGAATCAAACCAGGCCCATTGAGCTTTGCAGGCAAGCGCCTTGACCACTGTGACATCTCTCCAGCCCTGACTTTGCTGTTTTAATGCCCCCAGTTTGTTCTGCTGTTTGATGGCAATGCAGGATGCCAGGCTCAATATTATGCCAAGGTGGTCATTGGACTGGAATTTCTGAAAGTGAAGTTGGTTGATTCTGCCAGTGAACACCTCCCTGGGTTCCCTGCTGGCCAGGGTGTTCCACTGCCTGGGGTGGAGAATGTGTTGGGTTCAAGGGGGACTGCCTTAGGCTTTTGTACTGAGAGTAAGTTTATTCAGCTGTGCCGTGGCATCAAGATTCGACTCCAGTCATGCTGAGGACCAGGAGAGATCAAGGTGAGCTCGCTGTCCCTGGGGACCCAGCTCTAAACTTCAGCATCACCAGGCCTTCAGGGATGACAGTTGTAAGCTATCTAATGTTCTGGGGCCTCAGTGGTGGTCAGTTGGTGGGCAGATGGGGGGAAACTAGGAATTGATGACACTTCCTGATAGCTTGCTCAGAAGGAACCTCAGGGCCTGGATATGAGTACTCTTGAGGCTCTTTTTGAGTTGGGCTTGGAAGCACCCTTAGGATGTACACACAGCAGGCAACAGCTCCTTGGAAAGAAGGACCCAGAATTTGATCTGTTAGTAGTGACAGGTGCTACCACAGATGTGGCCAGACACATGGTAGCTCTGCTGTCTAAGGCCAGCTGGACTTCTCAAGGTCCCAGTTTATCTCTAAAGTAGGAGCAGAAATCTTTGACTCTCTCACAGGACACAGTTAGTTAGTTAGCCAGAGCTAGGCAAATAGGAAATTGATGGTTACTGTGTAAGGGACTGTGAGGAGGTCTTGATGGGGAAAGTAGAATTTCCGAGTTAGATCTGACGGAACCCCATTATTCTTCCTGGCAGGGAGACTCCAGACAGGGCACTGGGCTCCCTCAGGCCTTGTTTCCTACATCTGTGGTCTATGCAGGGTAGAGAGGTAGTCTCATGTGGGGGCTGAAGGCCCCACGGTACCCAGGGGCTGCACACAGTGGTGGACAGGGTCTAGGGAAGATATGGGTGTGTCATCTGCTGGGTCCTGGGCACTGGCAGCCCTTCCCCTGAAGTCCAGCCTGACTTCTCCTCCCCCCACCACGTCCTGACTCCACTCTCCTTCCCCAACTCCTTGCCTCTTTTTCTCCTTCCTAAAAGCAGCTCTGTTCATGGGAGCTAGAGATCTTCCCAGAATGCAGGCCTGCCAAAGCCTTCTCCTCTTGGGACCCTCTACTCATCATCCTCTTAGGAAAGATCCAAACTCTCCATTCAGCTGGTTTGGCTGGCCCTGTATCTGCTGCCTGCCCTTCTGTCCAGCCCCAGGCTCAGTCCCTAGACTCCCCGGATGCCCTCCGTTGGATCTGGGCTCCCATATTCCCTAGGAGAGCTCTCTCTACCTGTATATGTGTGTGTGTGTGTGTGTGTGTGTGTGTGTGTGTGTGTGTGTGTGTGTGTGTGCTTGCACACAGGAGTGCATACTCACAGGGGCATATATATCTCAAGGGGCAATCTTGGGTGTTGTTCCTCAGGAATATCATTCATACTTTTTTTGAGGTAGGGTCTCACTCTAGCCCAGGCTCACCTGGCACTCATTCTGTAATCCCAGGCTGGCCGCCAACTCATAGCAGTCCTCCTACCTTGTCTCCCCCATCCAAGTGCTTTGATTAAAGGCGTGCTTTACCACACCTGGCATCATCCACATTTTAATAAACTTTTTATTGACAACTTCCATACATATAGACAATATATCAAGATCATAGTCCCCTTCCGCTACCTTCCCTCCCCCTCCTGAATCCACCCTTCACTGAGTTTTTCTTTCCAACAAGTCTACCTTCTATTTTGATATTATTTTCCCCTGCTATTATGCAGATCTTGTATAGGTCATGTCAGCCACTGTGAGGGCATGAATACCACAGCAGCCACTTTGTGTCTGGAAGACAGTATTGTAAGCACTCCTCCCCTTCCTTTGGCTCCTACATTCCTTCGCCACCTCTTCCACAATGAACCTGAGCCATTTAGTACTGGAACCCTACTGTCACTTTGTCTCAGCACTTTGGTGAGTTTTGAGTCACCTCAGTGGTTACCACCATCTGAAAAGAAAAACGTCTGTAACCAAAAGTGAGAATAGCATTAATATATGGGCATAAACATAAGTATTTATAGAGGGCAGTTTGGTGGTCATACTATATCCATTTAGCCAGTTGGCAGTAGTAGTTTCCCCCTAGGGCTTGTGACCTCCCCAGCCATAGGCTTTTGACTAGATTTTTTTATTTTTTTATTTTATTTTTATTGTCCATAATGAGTTACATTATTTAGTGGGCAAACCATGCGTTGTTATCCCGAATTCCCCGATTCCCCCACTCCCCATCCCTGATCAGTTGTGACTAGGTTTTAGTACGAGGCATGAACTCCTTGCTATGGAGCAGGTCTCAGGCCCAATCAGAGAGAAGTTGGTTTCTCCCATAACAGACATGCCACCATTGCACCAGTTGGTACATTTAGTTTGGCTAGCCAGCCATAAAGCTTGCAGTGTTCACTGCTGGTTAGGACAGTTGATAGTTTTTCTTTCCCAACAGGCTACATATCTCTTTCTAGCATCTGGACCCCTAGTCAACAGAGAGGAAGCTTCCAGCTCAGCTCCAACTTGATTTCTAAATGACCTGCAGACCAGATGTGCCATCCACATTTTTTGAGACAGGGTTTCTTACTGGCCTGAAATTTGCCAAGTAAGCTAGACAGGCTGATCAGCAATCCCCAGAGATCCACCTGTCTGTATACCCAGATTACTGGGGTGTACCACCACACCTGGCTTTTGTACATAGGTTCAAGGGATTGAACTTTGGTCTTCACACTTGTATAGCAAGTACTTTACACACTGAGCTATCACCCCAGGCCCTTCAGATGTTTCTTAAAGATGTGCTGGGGCTGGAGAGATGGCTCAATGAATGGTTAAAATGCTTGCCTGCAAAGCCTAACAGCCTGGGTTTTTTCTCCAGCACCCATGTAAAACCAGATGCACAAAGTGGAGCATGCATCTGGAGCTTGTTTGCAGCAGCTGGAGGCCCTGGTGCACCCATTCTCTCTCTCTTTCTCCTTGCAAATAAAAAACATTTTTTAAAAAAAGATGCTAACAGTGATTTCTCTCGTGTACTTGGCTGCAGTCTCTGCCTCTATCTATGAAACATTCCCCTGGAGGAGGACCGCGCCATTTGCCGTCTGGAAAATGCATACTGGATGCCGCCGTCTGATTGACTGAAAAGCCACTCTTCATGTTTTGTCTGGAAATCCCATTATTTTGCAAGGCCTGCTTGGCATCTGATTGGAAGGTTTATCCTGTCTGGGTTAGCGAAGCCAGCCTTGGTGGACAGGACATGGAAGCAGTGTGCTGCAGGGAGCAGTGAGTGCAGTGAGGGGGTGTCTGGGGAAGCTCTATCCTTTGTGCTGAACCCCACCTACTCTCTCACCTGAGCTTCGTGGAGACCCCCCTGAATCACTTCATCACCACCAGTTCAGAGGTGACAAACATCTCAGAGAGATGTCACGTTTGACTATGGCACTGACCTGGCCCCTGAATGCCAGCTGAAGGATGACATGGAGCTGGCTTACCCTGTCAGCTGAAGGACTCACCCCAAGGTATCCTCACTGGCACAGGAGATCCAGCCATAGCATAGGGCCTCAGATCACTGAGGCATTCTTGTGCCCACCTCTCAGTGCCCCAGAGGACTATGAACTCTTGGAGAGCCAGGGGAGCCCTGCCTGGGCCTGGCATGCTCACAAGCTGAGCGCTCTGCCCTGTGGGAAGGAAAAGCATCCACCACCCCTTGGGGCTTCTCCTGGGGAAAAGCTGGCTGCTTCCCAGCTCTGGCAGGCTGGTGTAGCTCCTGGGAAGGGCAAAGAAATATCAAGTGCACAGAGGGCCAGGTGGATTCGGACACAGGTGCTTTGTCCAGGGTCATGGTTCTGCTGCTTAAAAATGCATGAGCAAGGCTGGAGAGATAGCTCAGTTGGTTAAGTGCTTGCCTCGCCAACATGCAGACTGCAGTGCAATGGAAGAACCCACTTTAAAAAGCTGGGTGTGATGGCGTTCACTTGTAATCCCAACACTAAGGAAGGGGAGAGAAGACAATCCCCGAGGCTGACTGGCCAGCTAACCTAGCCTACTCGAGAAACTGCAGGCCAATGAGACACCCTGTATCAAATATATATATATATATATATATATATATATATATATATATATATATATATATATATATATATATATATATATATATATATATATAATGTGGACAGTACTTGAAGAACGCACCTGAGGTTGTCCTCTGGCTTCTACAGACATGTGCACACACAAGAATATGCATGCACATAATAAAACCCCCATGAGCAGAGCAATGACAGGAGAAGCAGAGAACAGGTATAAAGACACTGGTGTCATAGCCAACACAGAGAGTGATGGCATATACAGTTGGCTGGGGTATATTGTACACTGGGTGGGGGTCAGTCTTCTTATGCTGGTTCCATAAGCAGATGTGCAGGGCTCAAAGAAAGGAGGGATTACAGAGGATGCCAGCCAGGCCACCCTGATGGGCACCAGAGTCAAGACCCAATATTGCAGGCCATTGTGGAAGGACCCACCAGGGAACTTGCTCCTGTAGACTCCCTAGAGCCCAGAGTCACAATCGCGGAACATACAGAGTGAGCAGGTTTTCTAAGGCTGTCGGTTGTAATGTAGCACCAGCGGGCACAGAGGATGCTGGGTGTGGGATGGGTCTCTGAAGATGGTGGTTACCTAAGCCAGGGCAAGATGGCTGGGATGCTCTGCTGGGAGGCAGGCAGTTTGAGTCTAGATGCCTTGAGAAGGTAGGTGGCTTGTGCTCAGGGGTGCAGCCATGCACTTGTCCTGGCTCTGGCATGGTGAGTCAGTGAGTTGGTGCTTGAGGTAAGCCCCTCATCCTTTCTGCCCCACAGTTTCCTCATCTGTAAGTGGAGGACTGATCCCTGTCGTTACATAGAACTGATGCAGGCTGGGTGAAGAGGGGCCCCAGCCAAGCTCAGCACAGGCTCATGGATGGCAGAGATTCTCAAGTCACCAGCAGAATTCTCATTTAATCCTCAGGGTCATTCTCCCACCACCAGTGCTCAACAGAGCAGGTTGCTCAGTTTGGGAAACTTTCTCTAAGTTTCCTGGTGGGATAGGAACTCACCTTCCTCCTAGGCTCCAGACTCAGACCTGGTTAGAAGATACATTTGTCTGCTCAGCCACATGGCTTTTGTCTCACAAACCATTGCCTCCGAGTGCTCCTGACAGGTGCATCTCTGGGCCTTGGAATGACCACGTAACTTGGCACCTCAGGCACCAGTTTTCAGACTGTCAGGAGAGAAGCCCCACATGTGCTTGGGAGAAGAGGGCAACATTCCTAAAATTCTAACCAGGAAGGCCACACTGCATGCTGATAACCAGGCTACTGACCTATGTCAGCACCCCTGGTCCACAGGGAGAGGTGGGGGCAGGGCTGCTTCAGGGCAAGGGGGCAGGGCTGGGGCTTAGGGGATATCACAGGGAACTTCTCAATGAGCTACACAGGAAAATAGAGGTCCAGCTTAACCAGTATACACACATGCACACACATGTATTCAGGACATGCAACCCACAACCCACTTATGCTTATATACATATATTTACACACATACACATGTACATATGCCCATAGAGATTAATGCTGCTCTCAGCCTTCATCAAAGAAGCTTCTTTTTGCAACGGGCATGGCTAATGCAAAGACTCATCGCTTTACAGACCAAAGTGTTGAGAATAAGTGACTGTTTGGTGCTCAGCCCTAAATGGGACATCTATGTTGCCCCCTCCAGCTAGAGCACAATGTCATTCAGCCCCATTTGGAGCAACACTTCTTTTAAATATCAAGCTCTGTCACTCATACAACTTATATACACATGCACAGTAATTCTCTAACCATTTATATGATTTATACAAGTTCTAAAAATATACCCAGGTATATCTAAGTCTGTGATCTCTCTCTCTCTCTCTCTCTCTCTCTCTCTCTCTGTCTGTCTGTCTGTCTCTCTCATTCTGGGGATAGAACCCAGGCTCTTCTACATGCTGAGCAAGCACTCCACCTCTGAGCTACATCCTCAGCCCAAGTGTCACCCATGGATATACAAAGCTTCCCTATTAAGTCTGAGTGTTAATCACCAATCTCCAGACTGGAGCCAGTACACAACCACTCCAGCAAACCACCTTCAGCCTATGTCTGTTCTCCTATTGCCTTGACCTTCCAGGTTCCAGGAGGATGGTGAGGGGGAACATATGAGGAATTTCACACTGGCCTGGGATGTCAGAGAGGGAGTCCCAGGACCTCTCCATCATGTCTGCGGCAGTATATTCAAAGGCAGCAACAGCTCAACCTGAAGTCTTAATTCACTTGATTCCTTCTTTCTGAACAAATGGGAAAGGGCAGGCCTGTGAGTCTGGGGCCTGGGGAAGTCTGGAGGAGACTCTCGCTCCTCCCCCCCTACCGTGGGACTCCTGTGGAGGGATACCTGGAGCTGTCAACTCTCAAAAGGGACATTTCCTTTGCTTTTCCTTACTTACAGCTGGGCCACTCCTGAAGCAGCAGGAGGGGTGGGTGGGTGGGGGGAGAATTTGGAGCTAAACTTCGCATGATTAGTAATCCAGCTGTTCCATGTCCATTTGGGGCCCTCTTGGGAAGTTGGATCTCATGTGGGCAGGAGTGCCAATCTATAGCTGGGGGCAAGGTGGAAGGGTATCCCCCACCCCCAGGTTACATGTTGGCCACAGTCTTGGGCGCCCCATCTGGCAGGGTTGGAAGTTTAGTCTCCGCCCAGAAGGGGAGCTCTGAACTCCTCCTTAAAGAGAAAGTCTGGCATGGTAGCTGAAACCCTTTTTATTTTAAACGTAAAGTGATCAAACTTAAGGGCCCCTCTGCACTGGTTCTTGGAGCCCGGCCAGGTGGGGGCACCTGGAGTGGGAAGAATGGGGGACCAGGGTGGGCCGCCTGGCTCCCAGGCCTCCACCCAGCGTAGGGAGAAAGAACAGGGGCGCCGCCCCCGTCCCACGTCCGCTCCCGCCCCGGGCCAACCCCTTCGTCGCCGAGACTCGCTGGCTGTCCCCACCCCCTCGCCCGCGGCGCCCAGTGGGAGGCGGGGGCCGGCCCGGCGGAGCTCGGCGCGGGGCTGTGATTTGCTGCGGGCGTCGGGGATCGACAGCCTCGGCGGAGTCAGCCAGGGGAGAGAGAGAGAGGGAGGGAGGGAGGGAAAGGGGGAAAAAGTGCAGGGCGCCGAAGGCGAGGTCTGCTCTCCTCGTCCCCGCCGCTGGCGCAGGACCTCACTCCAGCGGAGCGCCCACGGGGAGCGGGTCGCGGGGCGGCGGCGGCGAGGAGGAGACCAGCAGCCCTCGGAGGACAAGGAGGAGGAGGAGGAGGAGGACAGGGCGAGCGCGTGAGCAGCCGGCGAGCGGGGTCCCGGCCATCCCGAGGGCCTCAGTGGACCCTCCCGCCGTGGGCGAGCGCGCCGATCGTCCCTTCCTGGAGACCCACCGCCACGAGTTTCCCATGACTTGCTGAAGTTGTGCGATCCTCGCCGCGTCCTCCGTCCCGGGCTGTGCCCCACGTCCCCCGCGTGTCCCGTGCGCCCCTCGCGCCTCCGCGCGCCCCAGCCAGCCCGCGCCTAGCCGGCATGGACGTCCACACCCGCTGGAAAGCGCGCGGCCCGCTCCGGCCCGGCGCCCCGCCGCTGTCCCCGCCGCTGCTCCTGCTCCTGCCGCCGCTGCTGCTGCTACTGTGGGCGCCGCCTCCGAGCCGCGCAGGTAAGGGCGCAGCCGGCGCCGGGACGCGATGCGCGCGGGGTCCCTGGCGCCACTGTCATCCCCAGCTGCTTCCGCGCCCGCAGAACTTTCCCCGGGGCCTGTGGAATGCACCGGCCAAGACAACGAATGGCATTCGCTGAGGGGAGAGCGGGAGACGGAGAGACAGCCAACTCTGTCCCCGAGGGCGCGCCCCCCTCTCCGAACGGACGGGGTGGGGCTGTTGCCTTAGCCAGAGAAGGGCCTGGTAATGTGTCAGCCAGAGGTGGGCAAACTTTTTGTCCCCAAGCCTCGCATTCCCGGTTCTACATCAGAGACTCCCCGCTGCAGCCCACGCAGCCCTACAGCACATTCCTTGCTGAAAGCCGGGAAGGGTCGCCCCCTAGAGTCATGCCCCATCAATTCTGCCTGGACTTCTGGGGGTTGGGGGGGGGGGAATCCCAGAGGTTGAGTCTTCAGCATTGGACTTCCTCTGTGCACACTGTCCGGGTAGGATGGGCAGGCTCTCCGCTTTCCCAGGGGATGGGGTTTCCTGCAGTTCTGGTCAAGTGTTAAGGGGCACTGGGGAGCTCTAGGGGGGGTGGTTGGCTAACCCTGCCCCTAATCCGACCTTAAACCTCCTGATCCCTGGAAGGCAATTTTTCTCAGGCTTGCTGCCCAAAGATAGGATGTAAGAAGCAAGGGCCTTGGAGTCTGGGCTGAACCTGGTTCAGATGATGAGCAGATGTGGGAATCCTCCCGCCAGGGTGGGCCCTTAAAAAGAGCCCTGCTCCTGTGGGAGAGCACAGCCAGTCACAGGCTGCCTGAATTCCCGTACTGGTCAGGACTGGTGTGTGTTCTGAGTATCACCTTTGGTGGTTAGCTGTGGTGTAGGTTTTTTTTTTTTTTTCCCATTCCTAAACACCAGAGCCTTGATCAGAAAGGTGCCCTGGCTCCCACTGACAAGGAGAGGTGAAGGCTGTGGGCTGTTGGTGCAGGGCCAGGAAGAGCAATGGGCAGTGGGATGGGCTTGTGGGTGCAGTGGACAGCTGGACTGGGCACAGTGAGGATGCTAAGTTGGTGACTAGTGGGAGGAATCACTTTCCATCTCTGCAGCCAATTACAAGATTCTTCTGTTTCCTGGCATGATTACTGCCCAGTGGGCACAATGGATGAACAGGAGTGGAGGGTGGGGACGAATTGGGGGCTCTAGGGAAAGGAGAGAGGAGCCTGGCAGGGGTCCAGTGACTCTACTGTGACTTGGACCCAACTGGCCCGGGTTTTTCTAGGGGTCATTGGAAGGTGGTGGATGATAGAAACTCCCAGAAAAGTGTGGAAAGGAGGATGGATTTAGGGCTCCAGTGCTGCCCAGCAGCTTGGTCCTGCCCGGGTTCTCCAGATGGGGTTTCCCCAGAACCTCAGGAGGAAATCCTTCAGTGGGATCCCCACGAAGATTTCCTGTCAGTATGGCTCTTTTGGCATGTTCCCTAGAGTTTCTGCCACCATGCCACCGGATTCTCTGCTCCTCTACATCGTCCTTTCTCCCCCTGAATTCCCTTCCCTATTGAGGGTGCGGCAGCTTTGAAGGGGAGACACAGGGCTGGCCAGGGAGCTCCTGGCTGTGGCACTGGACCTTTTGCCTTGTACTAAACAAACTTTTAGAAATATGCCAAGAAGCTACTTTTCTGGGTGGGCTTCACAAGTCTCTTCCCCCATCTCCCAGGGTGGGACCCATTTTAAAGTCACCCTCAGTGTGTGGCTGGATGGGCAGCTGTCTATTTGAGATGCTGGCGAGGCAGAAGAAACCACAGCAGGCCCTGGTCTCCTCGCCCTCTCCCCCTGCCAGATGTTCTCTGAGTTTTCTGTGAACACAGCTCTTTTTCTGCTGGCTTCTTGGCCAAGTGTGCGAAGGAGTGAGAAGTCAGATTGCATTCGGAGCTGCTTAACATCCTAACGGAGAAGGAGAGTATGGGAAATGAAACGTGACCCCAATATTTGGAAATTGAGGTCATCTCCTCAGCACACCATTGGTGGGCTCCGGTCACATGATCACTTTTTGCAATAATTTGCAGGGAGAGCCAGCCAAGTTTTGTGAGACTTGACAGATATTGAATGGTTAAATTTCCTGTGACTCAATGAGTTGGCTGCTGGGACATCCTTGGAACCTCCTTCCTTCCCTCCCTCTCTCCCTCTTCTCACAAAGTCCATTTTGGTAGGAGAGCCCCGCTAGAGCCACCAGCTCCCCAAAGAAGTCCTCTGCATCCATTCATCATTTCCCTGGCTACAGTCGGAGCTGGGCCCTGCCAGGCTGTGACCACCCAGCTGTGGTGGGAGTGTCCCTTCCTGGGGTCTTGCTCACAACCTCTCCTCTGATGATGCTGCCCAAGGGAGGGGACAGAGGCTGGCTCTGGGTTGCTGGCCAGAGCCTGCTTATCCACCCCACCCTGAAGATATTTCTGGAAGCTCCCCATGGCCACACCCTTAGTCCAGCATAGCTGATGTCCCTGCTGCGGCCACAGGTCTCTCCCATTGTTGCTTACTTGTTGTACCACCCTGTGCCTTCTTCTTGGGTTAGAGTTGTTGGATAGAACAGGGACAATGAGGATCTGACCTGGTCACTTCACTCCATAGCATGGACAGCGAACGATGCCTAGTATGGTTAACAGCATGGAGGGCCAGGGGTGAGTTACCTCTACCCCAGGTCACAGTGTTCGATGTACCCACAGTGAGGACAAGTGGCAGAACCATGGAGCAGCAGAGGGGCATCCTTCCCTTCCACTATGGTTCTGGGAACAGCTTTGGGACAGTTAGTTATCATGGGGCAAGTTTGCTGGTGCTTTCCTGGCCCATGGTTACAAAAAACTTGCTGGATCCTCATGTAGACCCATGGGTGTGTATGGGGGGGGGCAGAGACTCAGCAGCAGGGGAGCAGGGCCTCTGACCTAAATCCCACCAATGAGTGGAGGGCTACCCACTTGCTTGGCCTTTGGGTTCTTAGATTTCATATCGGCTTCTCAGTTCTCCTCTGGATTGCAGTCCTGGCCTGGGTGCCCAGTCCAGCCAGATGAGATGTTCCATCTGGTCAGTGAAGTGTTTAAGTTCCTTTCTCCTGCCCCCTCCTCCTGTTCCCTCCCTCTCTCCTCCCCTGGACTCTTCCTACATCCCCTCATCATTGCCTCCTCCCTCCATCCTTCCCATTCTTTTTTGGGAGCTGTATGACCTTCTGCAGGGACCCAGTGAGCCTCAGTTTCCCCATCTTCCTTTGGGCCACCAGCCCTGTTTAGGACTGTAGTTTCCTTTTGCACCCGGCCTGGGGTGTGATGCGGAGATGGATGTTCTGGGGGTCCTGGATCCCCTCCAGGCATCTTTTTCCTATTACCCTACCTCAAGGCCACCTGGGACATGCTAGTCCTTCGGAACAGCCTGGGGAGACTACCTCCACTGGGTGCCTGGATGAACTGGCCCTCACCCCCTTTGCCTTCCATTACAGCCCTCCTCTCTCCCAGGGGTGTCATGCATCTCTGGTTTTAATCTTTCTCTCTCATCCCTCCTTCCTGACAGCACATTCCAAATCCATCCCCTAGGGGATCATCCTTGGGCTGCTTCCCTTGGCAGGAAAGCCCCTCATTAATGGGGTTAGCAATCCCCTAGCTCCTGCTTGCTTTGGGGACCCTATGAAGTGCCACTGAGGGAGAGCAAGTAGAGGTCCCCAAGAACTTCTTTTATCTGCCCTGATGCCCCCTTACACTCCTTCTGCCAGGATGGGAGGTGGGGCCTGGCTGTGTGCTAGAGGGGCCTTGGCCTGGGATGCTAGGCCTCTGGTGATGATTTTGGGGGGGTGTGTTTTGGCAATGAGATCTTGCATGTCAGGGGCAGCATGCAAGGCTAAGAAGCTGGTGCTGCAGGATGAATGTCTCTGCCTCTAAGGTCATTGGGGTGGCTGGGCTGGGATGAGTCTCTGCGCCTCCACTTCTTTCCTGCTGGCTATAGCGATGGGCACATGGACCATCACCTACACCCTGTTTGGTGGTTATTTACAAATGGAAGTTCCACATCTCTGAATGCTAGAATTCCAGAAGCTTGGGGGAGGGAGGGGTGCAGGGGTACAAGGAGGGGTTATGCAGCTTCTGTCTTCCTGCTCTATGTGGCAATGTCCCAGTTGCCTCGTGGTAGCATCGAGTGTTCACCCAAGGTGCACACACGAAGGTCTCAGACAGGCTGAGTCCAGGCTTGTGCTCATGTGTGTTTGCATGTATGTGTCAGGGTGTGTGCATATGTACCATGCCTGTCCATGTGGGATGTATGTATGTGTGCTCTGTTTTTTGCTTGCATGCGTGAAGGTGATGTGTGTGTGTGTGTGTGTTTGTGAGACTGTACATATATCATACATGTGCTCACAGTGCAGGACGGGAGGTAAACAGACATCAGTGGTCCTTGACCCACTGGTGACTTTAGGCTCTGGGTCCTGCTGTAAGGTGGGCTGGTCCACCATTCTTCCCAATTTGATGAGGAGGGCAATATCATGCTATACCTCTCGTTATAGTCTGCTTATCTGCTGTCAGCATTTTGCCAGCTATTGGCCCAGGTTTCAAGATGATGAGTGTGGGGCCTGCCTGGGCCTCTCTCATGGATGCAATTATAGTCACTGTGGGCACCACCTGCCTACAGACCAGGCATGGCAGAGTAGCAAGGGCATTTGAGTGAGGCACCATGGGCACTTTACCTGACTCCAACTCCCATCAGCTGTGCACTTCATGGCCCGTGCCTCGGTTTCCCCACCTGTGAGCTGACAATGAAGATGGTAACTACAATAGGATTCTTTTGAGAGCTTCGTGTGCAAGTTGTTTGAAACACAGAGTAAGCCCCATGATTGCTGTTAGGACCTCTGGGGGTCCCCAAGGTGATGGGAAGCTGCTATAATTAGCTATAGACCCTCAGCTCCATGCCTGCATGAGTCACCCCACCCTTGCCTTCCTGTGAGGCCACTCTGGGTCTCCCTCATGGGGCGAGCACACCAACAGCATCCATTGGTGACTTTGTCCCACCTCAGGTCCCGTGAACTCAAGAGCTCTGGTCATCTGCCTATAGTGTGCCCATGGGAGGTGGCTGGTGTCCTGAGGTAGTGAGGTCCTTGTCACATCAGACCTTGTTCCCATGCCACCCCACTGGGCCTGGGACCATGGAATGAACGAACTGGTGGTGGACTCATGCTTGGGGCTTGGATGCATGGTGTAGGCCCCAGGACCTCTTTGCTTCACCCCTGTCAAGAAGTCTGAACCAGAAATCCCTCAGCTTCCTGCCAGCACAGTCATTTTGCTGGAAGATTCCCAGCCTCACTAATGACCCCACATCAGTGGTAAATGTCACCATTTTTTGGTGACTCAGAACTAAGACATGGAACCACAGGTTGACCCACTTTTCTCAGCATGTTCTCATGTAGGCCTCCAGGGGCAGGCATGGAGGTGCTTTTGGCCCCAACTTGGGACACCTTTGATTTCTGGTTCTAGACCTCTGTTCTTGTGGAGAATTCAATGTTTGGCCCTTTCCTGCCGGCACCTTGGCAATATGGATTCTAGTGGCCTCTTTTTAAAATAATAAATGTCACAAAATGACCCCAAAATGTGTGAATGATGTAAATGCTCAACTCTGATCCTTATATTAGAAAAATAGTGATTTACCAATAGAACAGGTGAGTATTATGGGAGAGAGGTGGTCTCTCTGCCTGCCTTCCGTGTACAGAGGGGAACCCTGGGCCATAGTGAGGAGATCCACCTAGGTGGCAGGTACACTTGACAGCATTTGTCAACCTCTTAACAACAGACAGACCTGAGTCAGGACACGGATGGACAATAGGTCCCTGGCCAACAGAAGCTTCTGGAGCAGTTGGGGTTGGGAGGAGGTAAGACATCCAAACAGGCGATTTTATCTGTGAAGTACAGTTAAACAAGGTAGGAAAACACTCATCAAACATTGGTACATGGGCCAGTCAGAGGAGGCACTTTCAGACAAAGAGACTCTAGCCATTGAAAAGGAGGCACTTGCTAGCCCTAGTGGAGTACTGGTCAGTCAGGCTAGCCTGTGTTTGCAAGGCTGGCCAGAGGCAAGCTACATTGAGCTCTTTTGGGTGCTACTTTTGCTTGGCTGAAGTCGATGCCCCTGGATGGATGCAGAAAGCATTTTCTCCTGTGTCCTTCCCTGGCTGCTATTAACATTCACACTTGACCCTGCTCTCCAGGCATGACCTGCCCAGTTCCTGTGGTCCTCAGGCAGTCCAGGGTAGAGTTGGTCATTTTAGATATGTCCCTTGAGGCTCTGCCAAGGCCAGGTGGCAGGAAGCCATGGAGATCACCCTCCTGTATGGTCCTCATTTATACATTGGTGAGCAGCCTCCAGCCTACTCAAAGCCAGGTGAAAGTGTGGCCTGGCTCCCCTGTTTCCCTCACTCAGGATCCTGCTTTTCAGGGAGACAGAGACAGCAGTGATCCTTGCCACAGGTATGTAGCTGACGATTTTTTTTTCTCTTTCTGCTTCATGGCAAGGTACCTGAAGGCAGCCTTCTTTGCCTGTGTGCCCTAATGGGCCCGCAGTGCCCAGTTCACTTTCTGGGTATGGGGAAAACTATCCCTCAACCTGAGTGTAGTGGCACATACCTTTAATCCCAGCACTAGGGAGGCAGAAGTAGGAGAATCACTGTGAGTTCAAGGCCACCCTGAGACTATATAGTGAATTCCAGGTCAGCCTGAGCTAAAATGAGACCCTACCTTGAATTAAAAAAAAAAAAAAGAAGGAAGGAAGGAAGGAAACTGACCCTTGCCAGATTGTCCTGCATGAGTGAGCCTAGGGTTGTTACAGGAAAGCCCCCTGAGCTTGGTCTGGCCTTGGAACACCAACCCATGTTGAAAGGGCCGTTGGGGAGGTGTTTTCTCAAGTCCTTAAGGCCTTCTTCCCAGTGCCGGAATGTGGCTAAAGGAGGTAATTGTTATCAGCCACTTCTTCCTTTCCTTTTCCTTCTAGAACAATCTGGAATGTGTTGAAAAGAGAAGGGAGGAGAAAGTGTTCCTTAAGGTGCCTGTGATGTTTCTCCTCTTGCCCAAGGCAGAGGTGGCATTGTTCTAGAACTTCATGGGAAGGAGGAGGGCAGATTCCCACTTCCTCTCCTGTTATAGGTGACAGAGTTGTCCGTGGCAGGGCAGGGACTCTTATGCCACCGTTGATGAGCAGTTACTAATGTTATTTAGGTTTATGTGTTCATTAACAGCTTGGGCTGCGGAGAGATGTCAGCTAAAACTTGAAAACAGGGCCTGTGTGGCCCTGGTGACATTCAGGCGGAGACAGTGGGCTGGTGAATACAAGCACCCAGTGGGTTTAGAGCCGGTGAAGGAGGCAGGCGCTGGGCAAGGTGAGGAGATGGGATGCTGGGAGGGGCTGAAGTCAAGAGCCAAGGGAAACAGGTGCACTGCAGGGCTTCTGCACCTTGGGCCACTTTGCCCCCAGGGAGCATGTGGAAGTCTGGGAATGTTTCTTGTCACATCTAGGATGGGATGGTGCCATTGGTATCCAGTGACCTCAAGGGGTGCAATTCCAGAGCCATCCAGTCTCTGTTACTCTGTCGAGAAATCAGAGTAGGGGAAGCAAGCTAAGGTCCTGGGCACACCTCTCCAGTCTTTATAACAGCCAGTTAACCTGTCAGAGGGGAGTGTCTCACTTAGGGTGGGTCCTGGGGTCTCTTCAGGGTATAGAAACAGTGTCTCTCAAACATGGCCATGCATCCACGAAGAGAAGGGGGCTCTCATAGGCGTGTGTTAAACCCCACTCTGATAGTTTCTGATGTGGCCTGGGGTCCAGCACAGGAAATTGCATTCCTAGCAAATTCTCAGGCCATGAAGAAATAAAGCAGGGGTGGGGGAGGGGAAGCATACTTTGAAAGCCACTGGTGGGTCAGCATCCTTGTTTCAAAGAGCTTGTGTTTCAGTGTGGAAAGGGTGCTGGGCTGAGAAGGGCCCAGCTTGGGGGTGGGGAGTGTCAGCAGGACCAAGGACTAGGAGGGTTGGAATGGAGGTTTCCCCACCCCCTTTTTTTTCAAGGTAGGGTCTCGCTCTAGACTAAGCTGACCTATATAGTCTCAGGGTGGCCTCTAACTCACAGCAATCCTCCTACCTCTGCCTCCGAGTGCTGGGATTAAAGGCCACCACACCTGGTCAGTTCCCTTTTTTATATGGCCTCCCCTGCAGAAAGGAGCAGGGTGTATTAAGTCTTCTCCAAAGGGGAGACCCCACCATCCTATAAACTACCCGATACTTTTTTTTTTGCGAGTGTATGTATGTGTGTGGTATGCATGCATGCATATATGTATGTATGTATGTATGTGCATGTGTGTGCCTGGGTGTCCATGTGGGTGTGTATGCATGCTTGTGGAGGCCAGAGATCAACATTCCCTATCTTTCTCAATTGCTCTCCTCCTTATCTTTTGAGACAGGATCTTTCCAGAACAAAGAGCTCACTGATTAGGCTATCCTGGTAGCCAGGGAGCCCCAGAGATGCCTTGTCTCTGCCTCTCTTTTGTTGGGATTACAGGCATGCACCACCATTCTTGACTTTAAACCAGTGCTAGGGATCCAAACACAGCTCCTCATTTTTGTGTGGGAAGCTCCCTGTCCACTGAGCCATCTCCTCAGCCCCAGCTAAGAGTCTTAATGTTGAAATTAGTTTGTGAGGTGAAGGAGACATCAGACTTGGTCCAAATCCCCCCATGTTCTGTAGGGCTGAAGGATCTGCCCACCCATCCATCCATCCAAACTCCTCCATCCCGTGATTTAAGAAGATTGCTGACGTCACTTGCTTTCACAGGTGACCGTTTGAGCATGTTTTCCTCAAAGACAGGTTGTAACTAGACATTGCTCTCCCAGCTCTTGGGGTTCTGTCTGTCATCTCCCTCTAGGTGGGTCTGCAGGCTCACTTGCAGGAAACCTGCACCAATATGACTTCGAGGCTGCGCTCTCCTGTTTGTAACACACAGGCCTGTTACACACAGTGGGGGATAAAGAGCCCACTGCCTGAGGGATTTAGAGACAGAGCTTAAAGATCATCAGAGTCCCAGAGGCCCCCATCCAGGAGGAGTGGAGGATGGCTGATCCCAACGCCCTGGGACACCCAGCACTTCTGAGCAGGTTGGGGAGAGCAGGAAGCTGCACCTCACCTGGCCCTATGTGCTTGGGTTCAGCTCAGCAGAGGCAGCTATATGCCTTTCTCTGCCTTGGTTTCCTCATCTGCAGAGTGGCCATAAAATGCTACCTGTTTCTGATGCAGGCTAAAAGGTAAAGCAACTGTCCTATGTAAATGGCACAGGGGCTTCCATCACTGTGTGACGTGTATGACATCAGTGTGTGCCTATATAGGATACACATGGAGCTTGCACTGCGTGGAGCTGAGCTGTTAAGGTGCCAGAGGAATGCCTAGGGTCCACCCTACTTCCAAGCTAGGTTCAGACCTAGCCCTTTCTACCAGCCCAATGGAGCCCCCGAGCAGATGTTTCTGAGACAGGGGTTTCCCCCTTGGCCTCTTGTTCAGTGGAGCCTGTGATGTCCTTGGAGAACTCCCCAGTGGGCTTGTCTAACGTAGGGAATCCTTCCCAAACTTCTCGGGTGCTCCCTGGCTCTCCAGCTGCTGCAGGGCCATTGTCCCAAGCAATAGACACAGAACATGTGACCAGGCTTGACCCAGCAGCAGGCTGTGGATGAGGACCTACAGGGGCTTCCTAGTGTCTAATGCGTGAGGGGTACTGTGTGTGTTTCACTCTGTGACAGGAATGCTGCTGTCCCTTTACTGTCACCACCACCACCACCCTCTGGAAATGGGAAATGCCCTAGAATGAAGGGCAGGCCCCAGAGCTGAGTGCAGAGAGGCCTGTGGCCCTGACCAGGCATGCTTACTGTTCCCTGGGCTTAAAGAGCAAAGGACAGCGGGTAGGAGAGACTTGATGGGGCTCAGCAAAGGACCCTGGATAAAGGCCATTAGGCAGAGTCTGTGACCCCAGTCCATCCACGGACCTCAGGGATCCCAGAATCCTGCCTTGAAGATGCTGGTTTTCAGGCCTGAGGTAGAGCCTGAGGCCTGTCATTCTAAGAAGTTTCCCATGGAACTTCCTCCTTAAATTCTGGTACCAGAGATCAATTGCCTTTTTAACTTTTTTTTTTGCATGTGTATTTGTGGTGTGTGTGTGTGTGTGTGTATGTGTGTGTACATGTTCGTATGCATGTGGTGCACATGCATGTGGAGGTCAGAGGTTAACATCAGTTGTCTTCCTCAATCCCTTTCCATTTTATTTACTGCTATGGTGCCTCTCACTTGAACTCAGAACTTGCCAATTCCACTAGCCTACTGGCCAGGCTGGGGGATTCCCTGTCTCTGCCTCCCAAGTACTGGTGCCACCATGCCCACCTGGCATTTAGATGGTTGCTAGGGAGGGGAGTCCAAACTCTGGTTCTCATGCTTGCTTGACAGAGGCACGTGCTTTATTCATGAGCCATCCTCACAGCTCTGCCTTCTTGATGTTTGAAAAGAAAGTTCAGAGGATGCCTTGAGAATAAGACACTGAGGGGCTGGGGGCTCTTGATGGTCACGTAAGCATGTGTAGGCTTCTGGTGGTGTGCCCTGAGCACATTATCTAACCTCTCTGATCTGCAGGGCCTATCTGGAAGGGTTAGTCATTGGTGGTAGAGATCAATCAGCCTGCAGTTAGTATGTGATAACCACCTGAGGTCCAGGGCCATCACTGTAGTTTCTGCAGAGTGTGAGGACTGAAGGAAGTCCACCTCAGCAGCAGCCACACCGTTGGATCAAAGGGGTTTATTTATTGATGAGGACAGATCCAGGAGCCACTGGGGACCATCCAATATTTCCTTGTGTCATCTAACACCGGAAGTCACTAGAGAAGCTGTTCTTGGCCCAGGAGTGCGAGGGCTGACTGGTGAACAGGCCCCGGCCTCAGAAGAAATAGGTAGCTGCCTGGCAGGAGGGCTCTGAGTCACAGCTTGACTCTGGCCTGGGAAGACTTTGCAGATGAGTAAACTCAAGACTGAGAAGACTTGGGGCTTTCTGTGATCACAGATGGCCACAAGAGGGGGACAGATCTTGGTGTCCTTGTCTTGCTGGAGGCTGGCAGAGAGTGGCTGTCTGCCATGATGAGCTATGCCCATTCCTGGCATTGAGGACAGGAAACTGGCCCTCCTGAATCCTGTACCAATAGAGGGTGATGTTCCAGCCCCAAGGTCTTCCTTGGCTTCCTAGGCCTGGAAGGGATGGCGGGCTGCTATACTCAAGCTCTTACCACCGTCTTCTTAGACATCTCTGCCTAGGGTGCTCAGCCCAGTGCTGGGAGGGGGACCCCTCACCCCCAGAGTTGCTGAAGTCAGCCTCCCAGCTCGTGGCTTAATGCTTCAAGTAAACCTCACGGGCTTGAGAATGCCCATGCTCCTTGCTCAGTGCTCCTCAGGAGGAGATGCTCATCATCTCTGCCCTTTCAGGCTGGCCTCAGCTCTTCACTCTAGCTAGCACTGTCCATGGGGAGGGGAGGGGCGGTGGCAGGTCCCCCAGCCTTGGAACAGCCTGTCCTCAAATGCCCTGTGGCTCCTGGTCCCCACCTATGGACACACTTTGCCTCCCCTGCTTGGGACCAGGGTTGGGCCATGGCAAACCACCACCTGGCATGCAAGAGGGATTTTCTGGCTCTGGGGAGGGGCCACTGGGCAAGAGCATGGACAGTGTGGCTGAAAGGTACACGGGGTGTCTTAGGGGGCAGTCGAGGCCCCTCTTGATTCATGCCTGGCTTCTGCACCCCTTGAGGGCTAGAGAGGTGGGGAGTAGGCAGCTGCTGTGTCCCTTGTAAGCTTGTAAGCCTGGGGTCCTGTGATCAGGTGGGGACAGTCAAAGAGGATTGGAGGGCAAGGGGCCCTGGGATCCAAGTGGGCTCTGGGGTCCTGACACTCCCTGAGTCTGAAATTTAAGTGTAGATGAAGGTAGAAGGAACACAAGGCCTAAGAGGAGGCAAGTTTGCCTGGGAATGTCCTCTGAAGGTGAAGGTAAGACTCTCCCTCCTCCTGTTTCCCTTCTTCCCTCCTCCCCATCTCCTTTCCTTCTTCTCCCCTCTTCCCCTCTTCCTCCTTCTCTCTCTTCCCTTGCTCCAGTTTCTCCCTCTCCACCCTTCTCCTCTCCTGTCCCTCCCTCCCTCTCCCCCACCTACGTGCTTTAACTACTTGCTCTATCTTGATGGCATCTTGTGAAACATAAAATCAAAATACAAAATTTACTGATAATAAACATAAAGAAATTAAAAAACAATTTTTTGGTATAAATATACTTTTACCATGTATTATACCATGATGAAAGAAAAATTGCATGCTAATGAGAAAGATATGCTCACTTGTTTTTACATTAAGAAATAACTCTTGGCCGAATATTTAATATTGCAGGGTGTAGAGCATATCCAACATTTTTCCGAGCTGATTGCTAGCTTGATTTACAGTTGTCAATGCTAAGAACCCCATTTTGCACAAATACATAGAAGAAAATGGCAGAAGTATGTTAGGGCTATTTCAGAAATTGTTGGAGATTCTTTCATAATCCTAAGCCAAAATTCTGTTAACACAAATTTTTTTTTTTGAGGTAGGGTCTTGCTCTTGCCCAGGCTGACCTAGAATTCACTATGTAGTCTCAGAGTGGCCTCGAACTCATGGGGATCCTCATACCTCTGCCTCCTGAGTACTGGGATTAAAGGTATGCACCACCATGTCTGGAAGTTAACAATTTTAAAAATAAAGCTTACCATTCCAGACCTCGCTGGGACTCTCGACGAAAATCGATGGCATTCTGTGGTTTCTTCAGCAACAGGATTTTGTCTCAGGCCTGGGGAGGGCGTTCAAGAGCCTTGACAGAATTCTGTCTTGTTTTTGGAACCTCATGGGTCACTTTGGTCAACAGCTCAGTGAGGGAAGGGACCGGTGACTGGGACCCAGGGCTTTCAGACTGCTCAATTATTCACAGACTTAGACATTCTCCCCTACTACCCATGACCCCTCTTGCCAGTTGACACTCACTATTTACTCTTTAGGTTACGGTATGCTCGTGAGGATTTTAGATCCTGGCAAGAGAGGAGCCACCACAGTCATATCGTGGAGGATCCATAGGGAACCCAGCAGACAATGACAGATGAACAAGGGACCTATAACCACAGCCATTCAATCAACACAGGATAGGCCAATGAGACAGAAACCAAGGATTTTCGACACAAAGACCCCTAAGCTCACAACATTAAAGCAGCCTTAATACTCACCCACCATGACTCAGGGAACTGAGCGGAAGAGGGGGCGGAAAGATTGTGAGAGCCGTGGTGGGGGAGA